>CAMPET010000110.1:67681-99934 GCA_946803715.1 Beroe ovata
GGGGGGTATTTGGTCTCTGAGGTGAGAGGGAATCTAGCAGCGGTCAAATTAGTATGTAATCAAATTTCAGCCAATATAAAACGGCAGTGCAGGATATGTATAAGTACAAATTGCACGTCAATAACTGTCAGAAACGTCACCCCCATACAGAAACGTCAACCCCAATTAAACCCGCGTGTGTCACACGCGGGTTTAATTGGTCCCGATAGCAATCCCATTAGAAGATACTACTACATAAATACTCTCACTTAGGTAGGCTACAGCTGGGCACTCCCCAATAACTAAATAAGCTTTCAAACCATTGGTCTATGATATATCTATTGGAGCAGTTGTTAGATACAGTGGTGTAGTCACTAATAACAAATAATACGAACGTGGTACCGCAACAAATACAAAATATGATAACTGAGAAAGCAGACGGTATTTGGGAATGCCGTGATGAGGGATTAGTGTTGGGCGTGATGAACCTGGTAACACAGCTTGGCGTGATAGAGCAGTGCTGGAAAACTGGTAAGGCGTGATAATGGATAGATACCAGTCTCGGGGGTTGCTGCAGCTGTCATGTCTGTGGAAACAAGGTGTTGAGACAGTTTGACCAATCCCGAGGTGGTTCAAGATTCAGGCTTGTACTGGATGTGTGTGTGTGTGTGTGTGTGNTGTGTGTGTGTGTGTGTGTGTGTGTGTGTGTGTGTGTGTGTGTGTTACGCACAACATGAATCCGTGACAATGATATGATGACACACACAGAGATCATACCTCTACAGCAGCAGAGAGTTGCTCAGAATATCAAGTATCTAAACAATACTCATAATATGAAGTGTATAATGGTGGGGGTTGTATAAACAAGAAATGTAAACAATAGAACTGACAATATGGTGTTTGATACAGTCACGTCCGGCTAATAAGATTAATAAAGAACTGTCAGCTGTTATGATATGTCATACAACAATGTATCGAAATATTTCAATACTCGGCAAGATTGACGGTCCTAAAACACATAGGTAGCTAATCAGGGCGCAAAAACTATAACAACCTTTCACCAAGTACTTGTTTCAAGATCTAAACGTGGATTGTAGAACTGTTCAATTTTCTGGCCTTTATCGCCAGTTACGATAGAGCACAGCGTGTCCATCAAATATAGCACATTTTACTGGTAGTGAGGTGTTGATTGTCCACAAACACACACACAAACACACCCGCACACAAACACACACGCACACACACACGCACACACACACGCNACACACACACACACACACACATTATTATCATATTACAGTCCAGCTCTGAAAACGCACATTTTTCCCCGCACCTAGAACATTCTACAGCACGGAAGCTCATAATTTCGGTATGCACATACCAGCATTGACTATAAGACATACCAACACTGATGCAGAATAATATAAATGGAGCTATTCTTAGATCCAGGAGTCCTACAGTTTAGAGACTACTTGAGCTGTCTATCAGGCTTAATCAGCACTGCTAATACGATAAAGTGAGAGACAAACAGGACCCGTGGCTATAAAAATTCTTATAAATGTGAAGAATATGCCAATGAGAACCAATATCAGTTCCCTGTTTCAGTGAAACAGGGAAGAGAAACAGAAGACACTGCTATCACTGAACAGACACTGTTATCACTGATCACAGCGTATCTGGGATACAACTATATCTGGGATACAACTATATCTGGGATACAACTACTGACAATGGCGAACCACCCTCCATCATGTTCCGAACTAATTATACAGTAGATATCCGTTAGCTGTTAGTCTGGACTCAGTTCCAGAGAATCTAGATATGGCAGAGATAGTTCCAAGCTTGGCAGAATTTGCTGTTACTGTTGCACAGGTACCTATAAGTATCTCTTGTTATTACTCCAGACAGTAAAGGATCCATGATGACACTAAAGTCACAATGTTCAGGTATATAATGCTAGGGATCTGTCAAAACAGTGGGATAGTGGAAGTCAATTGTCATGACGCAGCACTTCACTGCACAGAGAGAGAGTGCAGTTGAGGACTATAGCTAGAGAGGAAACTGACAACATAACAACATGGTGTCCTGACAACATAATAACATGGTGTCCTGACAACAATTCATTATGAGATCCTGACAACGATTCATGTGATCCTGACAACAACAGCTGGTGTATTGCACCACTACCCTGTGTCAGTATAGAAGTGTCGCTGTAACTGACAGTGTCAACCTGTAGATCACAGAGTTATCACAGAGTTCTAATGACTCTCGGATGCTATAAGTCCTCTTCAAGGTTATGCTCCGTACCTAGTCTATAGTTTGTCAGAAAGTGTATGAATCCACGACAATATTCCATGTACAAGTTGTCTCATAAATTACGCCCAATTTTCAACTAGCCGGAAGCCTTGCAAGTATTCGAATTTGATTCTTGACAATGCCGAGCTAAGCACTGAAAAATGGCAACGACTGACAGAGTTAACGATTCCATATGACCAATACAACGGACAAACTGAATCGTGGTCTCTCTCCTCCTGTTGGAATTCCGGAACCAAAAATGCGCGCTGCGGTCGTTAAGAAATCAGGCACCAAAAACATAGCAACATAAAATGGCAAATTTTCCAATAAATTGCCACGGATAAATCTCTAATATTCGCTACATAGTACATAATATGTATTTCAGCGATAAAATGCCTTCGGATTAATGTGAATTATTACGACACCGAAGCGGAAGGAAGGTAACATTTGGGAACTAGGTCAGTAACTCGGCCCCATTGAAATGGGGTACCCAGTGTGAAATTGCAACATCAAGTCATGAAATAGGGGTGATGTTGTCAAACATACAGGCATAATTCAGTGAGGCCACCATGAACCATGATGCAATCTAATATTACATAGATTCGGTAACCATGTAATTGTTCTAGAAATAGAGACGATGGAACTGCTAATGAGTCCTAGTATTAAGATGCGTGAATCGGTCAAGAGTCGAGAGTTTGAAATTGAAATGTGGTCTGCACTATCAAATTCCATGGCTTACAACAAACTCTGTTCTCTCTAGAGGATGATGGAAGAACAAGTTTACAGATGCTTGCATCTTATCAAGAGCCACCCGTATAGCAATACCATAAAAGGTGTCAAAAGCACACATTCCTAACCACTTTAAATACGTCGTTGGTATCAAAATCTCGTAAATATGACAAAAATAGATTTGCTCTGTCCGTGGGTGTCTGGGAACAGACTTATTCTGGCAAAAATACCCCTACATGGGGATTTGAGGCAGAGCGAGTGATAACAAGATAACTCCATCACCTTCTAACTTATTGCAGGATTGAAATCCACCAGAAATTCATTAATCTTGAATTTGACATGATGCAGATACCGGCGAACGATACACAATATCGGTATTGAAGAAAGGGCATAACAAAACCACTTTTCAATCAGTTTTCGGCCATTACATTATCTTGTTGATACATGTACGCGTGCATGGGAACATGATCAATTTATGCAATATTCACAATGTTACCTACCTCCACAGCTAAATTGAAATGGACCCAAATTACAATGAATGACATAATATAATGGTCCTAGACCCGCAATATGTGGCGTGGGAGGATCTCTCATAGCATGGAAAAGATAGTAATGAAGGAAGAGAGATAGAGAGGGATAGGTAGAAAGAGACTGACTCGCAAGATGGGTGGTATGAAAGTGAAATTCGTCAGAGAAGCACGGCGTCTGTTATACAAGCGTGACTGAGCAAAGTTTGGAATGCGGTCATCAATGTAACCATTTTCCAGACAGCTAAATTATCAGTCTTGATAGGGGGTGTGGTGAATGGTCCAGGTGAAAACAATGCCAGCCGTGACTGGTAATTTGATCAATGTGGGGTCAGCAACAATACTGATAGGGGTGAGGTAATTGCTAAAATCATTGGGTGGTCGATATATTACATACTGATGAGGTGTAACAATTTCACATTCTTTCCCCCCTCAGCCCCCTGTCCCCACAATGAACCAGAAGCTGACTCCATGCTGGACCAACAAATGGATTCGTGTAAAAGTGACTATGACATAAAGTGAACGGAAAACGGCTCATAGCTCATCATGGAATGGACACACACAGTCCTTAATTAATCTAGGAATGTTATCCGGTCACAAACCTTGCTGTTCCATGTTGTCGCTACTATATAAACCGTAGGTACATCAATACCTACCATTCTTGCATTCATGTAACATCACAAATAATATGAACGCGCGTCGCGCCGGCCCTGGTTATAAATAGCATATAATCATCGAAAAACTTGAACAACTGTATGAATTTCTCTGCGCAAACTTCTCGAAACTGGTAACTAATAAGGGGGGGGGGGGGNACGGCAAACTTTGCCAAAGTTTGCCTTACCCCCGCCCCTAATAAGTTACAGATGCTGTGAATTGTTGCTTTGAGAATGGACAGCTAATGAATTGAGTTACAAAATAGCAACCATCGTCTCAATGTACCAAACATTACCATCACCTCATTCATTAACAACACCAGTGACAATGGTACTTTATGGTTGTACACTTTTTCATGCAGGAATTGCATCATACCTATGCCGAACATGATGGTCAGAAAATTCAAAGCTGAGTATGATGGATATCTATTATAACAAGTGATGGTCCTTGAATCATAATAACGTTGAAATGTACCTAAGTGTATTAGGTACCTATCTGTGCCATTCCGTACCTGGCAAAATTGAGTATAAGGTCACTTCTAAAGCTGTCTGTGTCTGCCATTTATCTGCTAGACAAATACTCGTTTCAGGAAACTAATATAAAGATACCTATGGTGAAACAATTGAGACGGTTCATATTTTTCATCATATAAAATAGCATATCTGACAGGAAGAAAGCAAAATGAAATTTCAGTTTGAGTAGACATGTAGATGGTGAAATAATGCATACTGATATATTCAAACTGCATTATTCTCACAGAGGTCATTGTGATTGGAAGACAAGACTAATCATATGATCACTGATATTATCTCAATGAAGCTTCTCACCCTCATGTGCTTATGTATTTCTCAAATGATTCCATAACGACTTATTCGTGACAGCAACATCTTAGTATACACTTGACAGCTAACACACTAATTCAAAATCACTGCATGCAAGTGTAGGATAACCCGAATATTAGTGGTGGTTATGGTGTCACCTGTCAACAGTTATTCAGGGACCTCAACATCAGATAGTGTGTGAGTGTGCTGAGATCAATACACGGAGGTTCAAGATAAAAGAATCAACTAAAGGAACCATAAATTGAATAATGAGTACTCATGAATTCGTACAATGTCTGAATGTGAACGGATCGAGTATGTGGTTGATAATGATCAGACAGAGAAAGTGAAATCTCACTTTATCATGCATCCAATAGCAGAATTTGAAATGAAGCTCCCATATCATATACTCTCAAGAAGTGAATCAGAACTATTAGATATAAGCACTTATCTGCAGTCCTTCTGTCCGTCCAGCCATTATTTAACTTCTCAATTATCAAGCAATAGAAATTTCAACTACTTTAGAGTCGTGATTGAAGGTGGGTCTCCAAAAATCATTGTATTCACATTAATCAAAAATCATGCCCCATAATTACTTGGGGTCCAGGGGCAAAATCCCTAAGCGGGGGCTGTGGGGGTGGAGGGCGTCCCTCCAGAAAATTTTCCAGAGATAGAGTGCTGTAGAAAAAATCTGGTAGGTATCGAAGAAAATATCACAGTAATAAAAAGTAAGAGGAACAAAAAGTTTATGCCTTTGATAAACTGCTCCTTGATTTACTCTCTCAAATTAGGAGAGCAGGGGTCTGGAGGCGTTAAGTTCTGTTTGGAAGGGCAAAATTTCAATACAGTTCCAGAAATTTCTATGCAGTTCCAAAAGGTACTCCTGTACATGTGCCTGAATCTCACACACAAATAAATTTGACAAACACCCAAACTTTCTTTTTTCCATGAGTTTAATGCTCTCATTATTCATTGATAAAGAAATGCTCTAAGCAGGCCTTATGCTGAAAAGTGCATGACACATAGCAAGCCTAACACTGTCTGATCATGAATATAAAATGAATGCATACAAACAACTTCAACAACTATCAAAAGCATAGGATAGTATGTGCATTGAGCGCAGCATGTGAATATGTTGTACATCCTCTACTGTGTTATCTGAAACATATTTTGGTAATATTTGACAAGAGAATAATATTTTGGTGATCACACTATCATAGTCTTTGCAAGATTCACGGAATAAGTTCAGATAACACTTTTGTACATTTTCTGTTGGCCGCAATTGACTCGATTGTCAATGGATGATATAAACCCTTGTCAGATGTTACCTGACCTCTGTTTCTTGCGCGCGGCGCTTGCGCCTTCATCGAAGGCCAAAACAGGGTTTCAGCCTTCGATGATTTTGCCGGATGATATCTGTCCAGTTTCTTGCGCGCGGCGCGCTCAAAACACAGTGGACATGGACATATAGCATCAATTTCGCGGCGCTGCTTGCATAAGCGATTAATCGACGCCAGGCCATGGCCATTGGCCAAATTGCATATAGACGGGCGGATAGACGATTGTCATATTTTGATTATCAGCTTTGCTTCGCGTTCCGCGATTCGCGTCGTTTCTTGCGCAATGCGCCTTTAGAGTCGGCTTTCACTTGTCGATCGATGATAGACTCTGCCTCTGTCGAGACTTTCGTTTTGCGCGCGCGTAGCGCAAACTTATTTGCCAGACAGGCCAAGCATATACCCAAGTGATGTTCCCGCGCTGCGTGACCCAAATACTCCGCGCGCGTCTCCTTTCTACGACTTTTCAGTTCACTGAGTAGAACAGGGGCGCGCAACGTGTGCACACCAAGTGACAGGGTCAAGTATATATACCCAGTGTTGCGCGCTTGCAACACTGCAGGGAACACAATATATAATATCATTCAATGCGCACTATCTAAGGCCGGGCCGCGCGCGAACAATCAGTGCTAACAGGAGTATAGTTTACGTGGGTTTTGACATTTTTGAGAAGACCCTTTCTCAGAATATTGCCAAAAGAATGTTCCAGAATATGAGATCATACTTAACTATGTCCGGTTCCAAGATTTCAATGCGAAAAGACTTCGAACACGATCGCGATCAACAATGGTTATCTCAGTTAATATTCCCAGGACTCAGATTGACAGCCGGTGTCCGCAGCCAAGTCCTTTGGGTGATATTCCTACCCGATGGACATAGGACTCGGGCGATTCCTACCGTAGGAAGATTCTGGTTCTGCTGAGGAACCTTAGCCCAAGAGAAAGGTTCTGGGGCTTGGCTAACGGTTCTTCCTAACGGTTCACTTGGGTGAGTTTCTGAACAAGGAGGAGTTCAGGGATGCTCTCAGGATGGCTCAGGATGGCAAATTCCCAACATTCCAGCGTTCTGTGTTAGTGGCAAGGAGAACTCTGTCGACCGCAATTCAGTGTGTAAACATGGTTGCTTCATAATCATGAGGTACAACAAACTAACAAAGTAGGTGGCACAAATGCCGCGTTTTTGATGGAAGTCTGTTATGACATTTAAACCGAGCCGGAACTGATTCCTATTGGGAACACAGAGGAGCGAGCCCGCCTTAATATCTCAGCTCGAGAGCTCTGGGGACCGTCGCAGAAATCCATGTTCGATGTCAGAATCTTTCATCCGAATGCAGACTCGTACAGGAACCGTGATATCAAGTTAGTATATTATAACCTAACCTCTCTCGTAACCTCTCGTAGGTTTTTGCTGGAAATCCGNTCTGTGTTAGTGGCAAGGAGAACTCTGTCGACCACAATTCAGTGTGTAAACATGGTTGCTTCATAATCATCAGGTACAACAAACTAACAAAGTAGGTGGCACAAATACTGCGTTTTTGATGGAAGTCTGTTATGACATTAAGACTGAGCCGGAACTGATTCCTATTGATTCCAGTCAGCAACTCCTGCGGAACGCAGAGGAGCGAGCCCGCCTTGATATCTCAGCTCGAGAGCTCTGGGGACCGTCGCAGAAATCCATGTACGATATCAGGATCAACCATCCGATTTCCGACTCTTACAGGAACCGTGATATCAAGTTAGTATATTATATAGATAAGACTTTGGATATACATACACAACACGGAAACATCAAGAGGAAGAACTATGAACAACGTGTCATTCAGGTGGAGAAATGCAGTTACATGCCGTTAGTATTCAAGAGGGTTGGCACCTCAGGCAATGGTGCTTAATAAGAGACTGATTGAACTCATGGGGCTCATAACAGAATACTAACTCATAGCAGAAGACTAATGAGGAGTATATGGATGTTATCGGCACAATGAGAACAAAACTGTCGTTTGCATTGCTCCCGGAGTCTGCAATATCCTTCAATTTGATATCAGATGGGCGACATTTCTGATTAGGTGACCACTGTTCGACATTGCTGCCTCCTCGTTAGACCTGCTCAGTCAGTGTACAATCTGAGAGTTGGGCTAAACCCGACGAGTGTAGGTGATAATCCTTCCGTACGTACATAAGCCGTGTAACTTGGACTCTCCGAGTAAAATATATGAGAGATTTATGCACCCGGATTCCATTTTCCGAGCCGGGGAAGCCATGAAAGTGTGTGCATCTAACGACAAGTTGCGCTTTACAAATTCCGATGTCAGTATGAGGGTAGAGTGTGACAAACTATTTACATCAAGGAGGTGGACGTGACAATGCGTATCAGTGGGGGGTGAAGAGGGTGTAAAATGAGTGTACAGTGTAACGTACACGCCATTGCTGTGTATGACTTCTTAGTTCAGACATGACGCAACATGATATGATAGACAATAGACATGGTTATGAACTGTTTGTGTGTCCTGTGCGTGTCTGTGTTTGTATGTGCGTGTCTGTGTTTGTATGTGTGTGTGTGTGTTTGTATGTGTGTGTGTTTGTATGTGTGTNAGTATGAGGGTAGAGTGTGACAAACTATTTACACCAAGGAGGTCGACGTGACAAGGTATCTCAGTGGGGGATGAAGAGGGTGTAAAATGAGTGTACATTGCTGTGTATGACTTCTTAGTTCAGACATGACGCAACATTAGATGATAGACAATAGACATGGTTATGAGCTGTTTGTATGTCCTGTGCGTGTCTGTGTTTGTATGTGTGTGTTTGTGTGTGTGTGTGTGTGTGTGTGTGGGCAGCAAACAGTCAAACACAATCATATCTCAAACAAGGAACAAGGCAGAAATATTTCATATGAAATCCAGGGATCTTTTCAAAGCGCAATCTTACTAATTTAATATAAAAACATTGGATATATATTAATAAATAATGCTTTAAAAAGCATTATACTATTAATTAAATAGTTGTGTTTGTAAATCAAACAATCATTATAAGAAAGGGTACTTTGAATGAAATTTACTTACCATAACAAATAAAGTGTGGCTCGAGACCAACACTTAATTCCAATTTGAAATAGCTTCTTGACCCGCAAATTTTCACCATTACTATTACAAATAATTTTACATAGGAAAAGTGAGTATTGGAAAATAGAGAATAAAGTTTGAAAAAAGCGAAATATAATCATACTGTTTAAATACAATTATAGATACCGATATTTATATATTCAACGATCAGCGCAAAAAGGCAGTTCACGATTGATATAGTAAAAGAGCACGAAGATACAATGAACAAAGACCGAGGAGAAATTTGTGACTGGTTTTCTGAAAAACCATGAAAAACACTTGTGTCACCTATGATGAAAAAGAGCATCTCGAACATTTTGCAAACTTATATGTATCTACACCATCCTAAGCGATATTTAACTAAGCCTTTACTATTACTAACGAGGTTAAAACTGCTTTTGAAACCTACATATCATAACCAAGGAATGAGTGACACTAAAGTTAGAT
The DNA here is from genome assembly GCA_946803715.1 of Beroe ovata. Taxonomy (NCBI): domain Eukaryota; kingdom Metazoa; phylum Ctenophora; class Nuda; order Beroida; family Beroidae; genus Beroe; species Beroe ovata. Next base: position 77,565 of record CAMPET010000110.1, read on the forward strand.
TCCAGCATTTAAACCCTCAGTCACGCCGTGAACTATGGCTGACAGAGCGATGCCCTCCGTTCCACGGTTACAATTCTGTATGTCCACCATGGCAACTATCAGAGTGGAGGTACACCGGGCTACATACAACTGTCTGGAGGGATTGCCTTTGCACTTACCTGGAGAGTGGGGGTCAGTGAATTTCTCTAATACTATTCGAAAAAATAGGTGGCTTTGATAATAGGTGGCTTTGATAAGGTGGCCAGAGGCTCGAGAGGCGTGGTTTGTTTCGAGTGACACAGAGTTGCGGGATGTTGTTCAGGGAATGAGGGATGTGTTCTCAGTGATGTTGCAGGGGGCGGGGGTCACACACTTAATTTGATTATCTCCCTGTTCTGCTACTACAAAACTGCAGTCAGAGTCACCATAACAGAGAAATAATTATGAGTCTCGTGTGACGGTGTAGGATTCAATGAATGGGTACTTCGAAAATGGAATTTATGGTGCAAGTGAAAAGGGATGATAATAGGTTGGTCGCACTTATCGACAAAGGCAGAAAGCAGTTTAAGCAAATGCGGGCTGCCGCGCAACTTGACATTTCAGTCTGTGAAGATTGCTACCATGACTACACTATATTGCACTTCGATAATTGCATAGTTACACAAACCTGTCAACACATTGAAATCGCTGGTAGCTGGAACATTTCGCACAATACTGAAACCTTTAGGGGGATTTCCAAACACGTCGGTCTCCTCATTGTTAACAGTCCTACTCATCTTCTCAATTTCTTCAATTGCAAACTCGTGGTCGAATCCAGCTGACTTAGCATAACATGATCCTGCAAATTAGATTTCATTGGTCACCAAATACATTATTCCCTAAATGTGACCTGGGCAAGTTGCACTCGACCTTGTTACTACATGAGAATTCTTTCAGAAACTGAGTTAAATCAGTGTGAACTCACCATCGTGTCCACCTATGTGAATGTGCCAGGTTCCTGGATTCTCAGCAGGGGCATTTTCGTAGTAGTTGTTAGCAGCGTGTCCCAAAACAAAGTCCACCCAAGAATCCCACTCAGACATTCTATATGAGCTAAAATGTTACATTAAGTTTAGAGGAGAAATATAACATTTTTCTAGAAATTTATGACTAAATTGGGGAAACATTTTCTTGTAATTATAAACTGTTGAAAGTTGTAAATAGTTGAGAATCGTCTTAGGTTGTCTTCTGAAATTTGAAGTGCAGTTCATGTTTGTCAGAAAATACAGAAACTTGGATAATGCTACATAAAACGGCAGACATTAATACATAATGAAAAACATTGGTTGTTCGATAAGAGCTATTTCACTCTAGGGGCCTGTATGTACTGAATACAGATCAAGTACAATTCACGTGTTAACTGATGGAACACATATGATGCAGCATGCCACTATGCCAGTGTTCAACTTGTGCAAAAAGGGAGCCATATGGGAATAACAGGTCAAGTAAAATTCAAATGTATAACTGATAGAGCACACATGATGGAGAATGCCACCAGACAGTGTTCAACTCTTGCAAAAAAGGGAGCCATATGGGGAGAGGGTTTTACCTATGTTGCTGGCACACAGCCAGACATTTTTTAGCGCAAAGGGCCCTTGAGGAGCTAAGTGAATTGAATTAACAAGCTAGAACCAAAGAGTAGAATTTTCAAAATTTTTATGAGTTTCAAGGGTCTTTCTATTGAGGTAACACCAGTACAGTGAAAGTCCCCATAAGCTAAATGTTAAGTTCTGTTCAGAAGGAGAAGTTCCTGGATATTTTCATCAGAGTTTTCTGAGGGGGCCGCAGCACCCCTGGCCTGCCTGTATGTGTGCCTCCAATGTTGATGTCAGCATGGAGATGGGAGGTGGTAAGCAAAGTATGACCCTCATGACCAGAATTAGTTGTTCATTTACTCACAAATTGTAGATTGATGTCTCAAAAGAAACTTTTTTTCTGAAATATATCTTTTCATGAAGTACTCACAAATAAGCTTTACACATTTAAAGTTGGTACAATAATACTTCCTATGGGAAGAGTTGGATAAATTGTTGATGAATGATTCCAATCATGCACCAAAGTTCAGGTACACTGAGCCTCACATTGAACATTGAGTGCCCACAGTAGCTCATTTCAACTATTGAGGATGAGAGCATGATATTCTAAAGTTGCCATAATCACTTCCCAGGACTCTTTGGACCCTTAAGTGATCTAAAATCAGTCCAGATGTCTTGATATAAGATTGTATTTCCAATTGCTTGAATGGAGGCAACAGAGAAAGATGTGCTGACTTTATTTTTAAATGTAAGTCTCTTGCATTGCTTATATCTTACTGCAGAAAATATAAACGAAGAAAATATATATGTACTAGGGGACCCATTCAGATTGCATGTGCTGAATGGGTACCAAAAAGTGATATATGAGTGGATATAGCTTAGACATTTGAGAAACCACCAAGAATTAAAAGCTTACCCAGCTCAAACAATAGGAATGTAACAACTCAGAAATGGATAACGTGTGCACTCAGATACGGAAGTAACCATAGCAACAGTCAATTTCCTCAAAGCTTGCATGTGCATCTTGTTACGAAGACAGGTACAAACAGAATTAGTGAGTTTATAATATCGATGGCAGTTATGCTCTTAGATATTAGGGAACAAGTGAAACGACTGACATGAGGCACTTGGGAGCCTTACCACTCCCTTTTGGTGTTATTTAATTTAATTCAATAATATCCAGTATTGAAACCATCATTCACACAATACAAGGTTAATCCTCATCAGTAAAATAAATAAATAGATAAATTATTATTCTACAGGATTATATACCAGATATAATCTGCTCCTTTTTGTGAGCTCTACGGACTACTCTTGACTACAAATTTCTAATTACTTTATAACTTGAATTTATCTCTGAATATAAAGTTTAATTGATCAAGGGGCTGGCAAGCCCCTCGCGGCATCTGTAGGTAATGTTACACGTGCGAGCAAAAAGGGCCCGAAGGGCCCTTTTTGCGAGCTCGCTCACCAAGGCGGCCCGACTCGGTGAGCTTTAGTATAGATGATAGCTTCAGTATAGATGATAGAGATCCGAGAGAATCGGCGAGAGATGTCAAGAAATCCTAGAAGATACTGGGCCAAACGTACCAAAACGTACGTATTATGACATGATGCAAGTCAAAAGACTGAAACAGGGTTTAAACGTGCATACGTCGCGCACCACTGTTATTCTACTCTGTGAACAGAACAGGTTCATGTTGTCGATCGATGGTATTATAGCCCCTGTCATGTCGAGAATTTCGTTCGGGCGGCGCAAACTTATTTTTGCATCTTAGTTGATCTTGCACGCAGCGCACATATCAGCGGTTTAGCATCCGCGCTTGACAGGAGCTAAAATTCATATTATCGTTTTGTCGATTGATATAGACCATAAACCCGAGGCCCCGGCCCTAGCTTAAAAGTTTTGCGCACCCCGGTGCGTTCCACCGGGTCTACATCATGCTTAATGTGCCATTATTCATCGGTGAAAGACCCTGTCGCGTCCAGAATTTCATTTTGCTGGCGCTCGCGTGAGCTGGGCCTAACGCAGCATCGCCGCGCCGGGCAAGATGCGCCGATGTGGAACACGCGCGCGCTCGTGGTTTAGAAATGAAAAAGTCCGCGGGAAATCATCTTTGTTCTGAAAAACGGCTTGGCGCCTTACGTAAATGACTTCACATTGAAAGGAATGGCAATTTAGCATGGGCCACAATCTTTTCAGAAATACTACCCAAAGCCGGTGTTGTCATTGAATAAAAGAATTAAAAATAGTGACAGGATTATCACAAGAATCGGCTTTCAATAACTTAATTCGCTAGAAATAAATTAATATCTGGCCAAATCAAATCAATGTCATTAAAATGAGTAAACCAGAGTTATGATTTGCCTTCAGCATGTTAACAATAATATTGATAGTAAGTGGATCGGTAAATTACACCCATGCTCCAGTCCAAGCATTGCTTAGAAATTTGCAATCTGTCCTAAAACGTTTTCACATTAACATTCCCCCAATATCAAAACTACATTGTTTAGGTTAATTTGAGTTTAGGCTACTGCAGCAGCGGCCTCAGTATCACTGCCTTTCTTCTTTTTCTTTTTCTTTTTCTCAACGACTTCTGTAGTCCCTTCTGCAGGCTGCTCTACTGCAATTAGATTTTAGAATTGACCAATGGCGAAGTTGAAAATCCAATAAATTGTATAATCGGTGTGCCTTTTTTCTATATAATAGCTTCTTATTACTCCCTTACATCTTTTTCTGCGGTGATAATTTTCTAAATACCAGATCATGTCGTCTACAAAACCCTTTCGTTGAAAAAATCAGCAGATATCTAGGCTGCTAGCTGCGCAAACTTGACTCGCTTTGCTCATCGATGACGCCCTCAAAAATTCCTTGCTACGTACCTGCCAGGTCCCTTCCTCTTTTTTTCTTTTTCTTGGGCGTTTCCACTGCACTGCTGGTGTCAACTTCTCCTGCCTCGACTGGTTCAATCTTAATCTTCTTCTGATTGAATGACGGTGTTCAGTTTATAGTACTTTGCCAGCTCTCGAAACGAGATGCAGGAAGTATGTGGGATTTTAACACCCTTATATTAAGGAGCAAGGAGTATCAAACCTTCTTCTTTTTCTTCTTCTCTGGCGATGAAGTAACCTGCGACTCCTCTGATTTTACCGTTACAGCTGCGTTGTCAGAGGACCCAGAATTTGTTCGCTGTCTCTTCTTGACTAGTACTGGATTAGAGGGCGCTATCGGCGTGACTGAGTCGGGACCCTCACCTGGAAATGAAGACAAACTTGAAGAAAAAGTTAACACATTACAGGATGACAGAATGGGTTCAAAGTGCTCTCCATTTTCTTACGTTAAGAAATCAAACATACTCTTAATAAACTTGAGCCACTCTTCAGGTGTATTCTCATTGGGATTTCCATGTTTGTCCAACTTCCCCACTTTGACCAGGCCCTTCTTGACCGAGGCCATGGGACCTAGGCCCCACTTCCTTGGGTAAACATCTCTGTCCATTATCACTCTCTTCAGCTTTGCAACAAATCCATGGTCACATGTTGCTATCGTACTGGAGGTCATGAGGGCGTTGCCCAGGGCAATGGCTTCTCCCTTCGTAGACATGAGTACAATTTCTTCTCCGACCTCAATTCCACTCTCAAACCGAAGTACACCTGCAAAGGAAAAGTTAAAGAGTTGCGGAGACACTTAACGGAGCTGCACGCACATCGTTGAAGAAAGATTAGGGGGCGCGCGTCAAATATAATACCGCAAATATAATATACTAAATTCGTTGACACCAATTCATCAGAACAGGTTGATGACACCATTGCATATCTCTGACGAAGGAAATTCCTACGTCAGAGATATGCGATGGCGTCAGCATTCCTACTAGGTCGCTATGACGATTGAGATACTGATTCGTCACAACTTGCTGACACCACCGCATATCTCTGACATAGGAATGCTAACAATGCGATGGAATTCGTTGACACCAGTTCGTCAGAACAGATCGCTGTGACGATTGGGGTGCTCGTCACAACTTACTGACACCACTGCATAACTGTGACGTAGGAATGCTTATGATGGAATGCGTTGACACCAGTTCGTCAGAACAGATCACTGTGACGATTGGGGTGCTCATTCGTCACATCTTGGTGACACCACTGTATAACTGTGACGTTGGAATGCTGGCGATGGAATGCTAACGATGGAAGGGTACTGATCAACACACTTCATTCTTCACAATAAAGAGTGGAACATCTGCACCGTATAGTATGTGCAAGTAGAAAAGTTAAGGCAAGCCGTGACCAAAAAATACCAAACTACCAAATATAATAAGTGGATATTTGGATGAAATAATGGAATCGAGAGGCACAAAACAGGCATGGTGACATACCTGGCAAAGTCAGTCTAGCTCCATAGCAAATGGCATTGATAGCACTGTCCTTTACTACAATCCTCTTGTGGTTAGTAAGCAGACATTCCAGCGGCTTAATGCAACGTCTAGAGAATGGGCAGAGTTGTGGGAAAATATAAAAATGGAAAAATTGATAGAAAATCTTGATATTCAGTTGTCAACCTTACAAAACTACTACAGGAACATAGAGAACTAGTCATTAGCACCTGAGATAGGACTCATCTTTGGTGTTATCATAGAGATATTGAGCATCGAGCACATCATGCATAGTAACCAGTCCATCTTCTTCATGTTGTATTCCGCTCCTGCATCTTCTCAACTCCTGAGGTAATGAGGGAGGGTGAGTGCGGCATTAAGTCCCAAACTATTCGTCATTAAATGCAAATCAATTTCCTCATTCCCTTCATTCAGCAGAGACTCCAATCTGATATTACAGAAAAGCATTGTCAAGCTGATATTACAAAATATTTGCTGACTAAGAATTCTGTCTTCTGTATAGGTAAATGGTTATAACTGATAGGTGTACTCGATAAAAACTAATGATCACTGTTTTAATGACCTGCATGTGTGCTCCAACTCCAAGAAGAAGGCCAATGTGAACACAGAATGTCCTCACATAGGTTCCAGCCTCACACTTCATCCAGAATATTCCTGGAGGTATTGCATGACACATTAATCAGTGGTTTCACTCTTTAAAAACCTAGAATTTGGAATTATGCCTCATGAATGTCAGTTGTCACACAGAGTCACAAGTTAACCTAGTTTCTGGTCGGGGTCATATTCAAGAAGTTTATTCTCGTAGATCGTTCTGATCCTCAGCTGCCTCTTGACTGCTGAGATAAGAGGCGGTCTCTGGAACTGAGCGCCTGAATATTTCATGATTTAAACCAAATTTGTGGACACTGTTCAGTACTTCAGAACATTAGGTACATTAATATGATGCAATGGCAGTAATCTTAAACAGGTAGTAGAAAATATGCACCTTTTAACCTCTCCAGAGTCTTTTGAAGGTCAACTTCACCGTCAATAGAATCGTGGAGCCTCACAATGCCAATATACTCCTTGCCAGCATTCTGCTGAGACTTGACCAGCCTTGTAGCCCTTTCAATGCACACAATCAAACATCCTAGAGATAAAATCAATTTGACAGTTATCTATACATCTATACTTTACCACCTAGGTCAGTACATCGACTAATTCATAGGGCAACTAATTCATAGGATAGGGTGATTGGACTGCAGTAATTCAACTGCTGTTCAACAGACCTGTAACTTTTGGGTCAAGAGTCCCACTATGACCAGTCTTCTCAACTCTCAGGATTCTTTTGATCCATGCCACAACCTCATGAGATGACGGATTGGCAGGCTTGTCAAGATTAATGAAGCCAGTCCTAACATGCATTTCTGAAATATTTAACTGTTAGACATAAAATCCAATAATCAAACCATAAAACAAATCAAACTGTTGGGGAGTGCTGCAAATACATTGTGTTGGCTGCATTTGTAGTTACCTAATGGTCTTTTGGTCGGCGAATATCCATTTGGCAGTGGTGTATAATGTCCAGTTCTAACATTCAGCTTGTCATAGTTTTTGAGAAGAATAGGCCATTGACTAGTGTCAAGTGGGATATTTTCAGTTGTTGGCTTTATCATGAAATCTGCCATCCCAGTATCTGTTTTGTGCCCTCCTTCTACTGTAGATAACATTCCTAAAATGATTTGAACGAAAATGTGAAATTTCAATGTGAAAATGTCAAAGTCATAGAAATTGATAAACTGCTTCATTTGATGACACATTGTAAATAAAACACACACAATTCACGCCACAAATCCTCTAACAGTGTCAAGAAAAAGTCAGTTTTTCATACTTAACTGCAATTAGTGTCAATTAACATAATTTTAAGTTTGCAACTAAATGTTCCAGTGTCCTCAAGATTTCTCAGATGGGGTGATAAGTTAAGTTACATTGTGCTCCATTCCTACGTCCTCCAGACATATAGTTAAATTTATCGATAAAATTTGAAGGACTTCTCCCAACTATCAATGGTCAGCATAGTTGCCTTCCATGGAACATATAGGTTAACAGATGAACTTGACATCTTATGTGGACATGGAGCCACATCATATCCTTATAAACTCTTGTCAGGTAGGAGGTCTATGTCATGTCACATGTGACATACTACATCACTGGATTAGTCTATATCATAATTTGGTAAAGACTGAAATGTCTGTTTGCCTCTTTCACAACTTTGTAGACAAAAGTGATTTGATTCTACAACGGGGTGTGCATTACCGTGGCAGGGTTGAAGTTGCATGAGCATGAGATTGAGATGGAGTTAAGAGTTATCAGCTGGAGCTTATTAATGAAGATGCTACTGAGATTACATTGCTCTCTTTCTGCTGGTGGGGAAACCAAACATACTCATGATTTGGCAATAGACATGTTTTTCTTGATATGCTGATTTTCCTTATACAATCAAATAAAATGTTCTTGACAGAAGATCAACTGAAATATTCAGTGCCAATCTCAAACAGTTATATCATTGTTAAGTAACATTTTTTCAATTTAAAAACTTTCTTATTAAAAACAAATTTAACTTTCTTGACCATCGACAGGTTCTATCATCAATGGACAAGTCTCATATATCAGAAATAATGATAAATGCTTCTTCAATATTCAGAGTTCAAACAAAGGTGTCCAATGAATGAAAGGTGTCCAATCATTGAAAGGTGTCCAATGAATGAAATGTGGAAACTTTCATTTAAGAATATTGCATACACACATTAATAAATTACATAACCACATTAATCGTATACAAAAAGTGAAAATTATCGGTGCTGACTGCTGAGGGCCAAGGTACAAGGCATGAGGCAAATCATTCGCTAATTTTTGTTCGCGTGACGAGCTTTCAATGTTTTATTTTTAATTTTGCTTGAGCTTGAATAATTCCACCCTGGTTATCGTCAATCGTGTTCCCGCGCCAAATATTCTTTGAATCCTTGAGCGCTGCGCGGCCGGCCGCTCCTTTTTAGTTTTATATCATTTCAGATCATGTCCAATGACATCCGACATGATCTTAGACGCGCGCGCGGGAGGAATGCACAAACACTATAACATGAACAGTGTGTTCCGCGCCGCGCTGCAGGTGCGCGTCGCGTCTACGACTTTTCAGTTCATTTCACTGAGTAGAACAGGGGCGCGCAACACGTGTGCACATAACAGTGCAGTGCAGTGGACGTCCAGTGCAGTGGACGAATGTTATCTGTGCAATTCAGCAATTACATTGCAATTGCAAAGGGCGAGATGAATAGGAATGAAGAAAAGCACATATAAAAAGAGTGATCATAGATCAAGAGTAAAAAAAGACTCAAGAACACAAGCTTTAAATTTAATAATTTAAGCTATGATAGTGATGGGAGTGATACTGCAATTGAGAATGAAAGTGGAATCTTGGAAATATCCTAATCCAATTCCAAATAAGATTGGAAAGAGTTGAATGATGGAGTTGAAGCATGCAATTGCACCTGAAGTAGTCGAGATCCAAATGCAATTAATCATATCGCCCATGCAGAATAAACTCTTTCAGTGCTACTGCTACGACTACCCATGCTTCAAGTTCAATTCCAATTCCATAATTCTGATTACTTTAGGTTGATTCAATTCTAACTAGAAGATCAACGGTTTACGGTACAATTTCAATTTCAGGATGAATTATCGATTGCGTTAATCATTAAATTAAGGGAAAAAATACTCTAATTTAAGAAAAAATATTCTACTACTTCTACTTCTAGTAGTAGTTCTAGTTCTAAACCTAATCTATCCTAGCTATCTATCCTATTCAGATAGACTAATCTATCCTATTCAGAACGACTCTTCTCGTTTGTAATCGTACTGATTGTTATAAGTCGATTGTTCATGTGGCAACTTAGCATAGCTCGAGTCTCTGGTAACAGTTGGATTGTTCACTACAAGGCCACCGCCGCCGCCCTGGCTGGGCCGAATGTCTCTGATCGATAGTGGGGGAGAGGGTCGCGAGTTCACTGATATTCGGAAGTCTCTGTGAACACTCTCAGGTGTTTTGGCGGGTGAAACCTGGATCTTTGAGCAGCTCCGGCTTCGTTTCTTGTTCCTGATGACCAATGCAACAAGAGCTGCATTGAGCAGGAGCAATAGGAACAGAAGTGGACCAAATATGATGATTGAATTCTCCTTGTAGATCTTCTGAAAGGATTTTAGTGCAGGCCGATTTTCGGATTCTGAACAACAACCGAACTTTATGTCCCATTCGCCTTCTGTACTGCACGAAATTTCAGGGACTCCCAGTAAATGGTAGCCGGGAGCACACGAAACAGGGACAACCTCACCCACTGCGAACCCGGACTCAGACCAGTCGGATCTAAGTGCTGAGTTAGGGGGGAAACTGGGCTCGGGGCACGCAGGTTTACACTCGAAATCAATCTGCCACACTTTGAGAAAGTTGCATTGAACAGTTGAGTTTCCCCTGGGAACATAGCCCTCCTCACAACTCAATTCGACAACATGGAATATCCTATAGAACGCTGGAACATTATCCTGGGTAGAATGATCTGGAAGAAGGTCGGACGGATCGTCACATCTGGCATCGTCATTCAGTTCGCAAGTTTGGTCCACGCCTGACCAGGAACCGTCATCCTGACACACCCTAGGATCACCGTCCGGTTTAATAGTGAAGTCAGTGGTACAGAAGAAGGCATAGTGAACTCCGGGCTCGTTTGCCAGGAGAGTGTGGTTCATACTCGCGCCGAAACCGTACGCCGGTGTGATCGTACTGGGCACCGGACACAGGACCGCATGATCTTCACCCGCCGTCAGGTGAGGATGGAGGAGGAGGGAGGTGAAGAGGAGGGACGTGAGTGGTGAGTGGAGTTTCATAGGCCCTGCAGAGATAGAGGAATGGTGAGAAAATGAGGTGGAAATTTGGTACGAAATATGGGCATATTCCTTCGCACTGCGTGACGAATATCGCGGGTAAAATGTGTGTGATGGTAAAATCAATTAGTGGTGATCTACTGTGTGATGCTCACTGAGAAGCTGCACGTTCATTTCAACGGTCTTTATAGCGTGACCTAACAAATTTACAAATTTACACTTTCATGGCCTTTCGCAAAAATGTCGCAATATTTCAATGATCGCTGCCGTCAAATGCCCAACTCTATGAATATCCTGACACGAATCTTGAATAACGAATAATTCAAATACCGAAGATCTACACACACGATACTTGCTGGTGGTACAAGTTACTTCAATAATACAACTATAACAAGTTCATTGTAGTTAAACCTGATTTTGTTATTGAACGCCGATAACAAGACGAGAAACGCATGAATGAGTTTAAAACAGCTAAATTTTCTAATTATCAAGGAAGACGCAAAATCAGGTACACGTGGTGAAAACTCATGGCGATTCCATCTACTGCAGTACGCATGCTCACAATCACATGCTGAGACGCAGTGAATTGTAGAGATACGGGAATCCGGTAATTAGCGTTACCATGGCGACATATTGGATAGACGCAGTTGTACCAAGTACCCCAATTACCCTTATCAATGGACGCCTGGTTCAAATCCAGATATCAGTGATACTGATAGGAACAATCTGGAACGTATCAAGAATCGATCTTGGAATGGCGATACTATTATAAGTGAGGACATGAATCAAGAGGATGTTGTGAATTCAGCTGTTAATGTCGACAAGAACTCCAGGACAGAGAACTCAGTACTCTATGCAAAGATTATCTGCAGTGCTGATGACGTCAGAAGATTGCAGACATCTTGGTGGGGGCAAGAGGAACCAGATACGATGTCATTCGGCAATATCGAACTTCGGTGATTGCACAATGGGGGTGGCTGGAGGAAAATTGAAACAAAAGGGAGACGCTTCAAGTAGACAAAACTGCGCGGCATATAAAAGGTACTAGAGAAATAACAAGAGTAGGTACTGAGGTCTGGAAATGTGGCACAATGCCATCTGATTTCAGTGTCTGGGTTCATGATGATGCCCCTATATATGGAACACGTGATCATATTCATAACACACTGGGGGATATAACTTCAACTTGGGTAGATGTTGTTACCTGCAGTTACTGAGTTAGAGGGCGGCGGTGTGAGATCAGGATCACAGGTGGCACAATGGCACAATGGGGGAGGGGGAGCAGGGGAGAGAGAGGAGGATATATAGCGGAATCAACATCAAACGGCAATTTCCCCCGCCAGGGATGAAGTATTAACAACCCCTACTGCCAGTGAATTCTGAAGTAACTACCTTTAGTAACCATCAGTATTCACTATTCAGTACTATAGTAACAATCTATAGTAACTATAGTCCTTGGGGAAAGTTCGACTTCGAGCGAAAGTTTCTATACGTGGATACAAAGTAGTCGAGTAGATATGACCTATGGCCACTACGATACACCAAGGTAACTATATCTCCACGGTGTATGTGACAATGGACGGGGCTGGAATTTGAAAGTCCAAATCAAACTGTTACATACTCTACATGGAGTTTAAACCGTTATCTACACATCATGGTAAACGGTACAATGTTTTTAAAAGTTTTGCAAGTTGCAACGCCCACGCAGCTTAAGTCTGGTAAGTGGCATATCAACCAGCAAAATATGTTCTTGATTAAAAATTACCATACTCTCAAGTTTCAATGGAACTCGAAGTCGGCGTAAGTACAAATCATGATCCCAATGACAAACTCCACAAATAAAAACTCGTATGAAAGAAAGTCTTTTTCATACGGATTTGTATGAATGAAATCTGTATGAAACTGAAAGACGACCTGAAGATACTCTCAGTCTCAAAAGACGACCTTATACTGAAAATACTGAATGGGGTAAAAAGAGATTCAGAAAGTGTGGTTACTTCAACATGTTCAGAGTGCACTAAAACGGTTACACGCATGATGAACAAGATTAGCCGAACAGTCTAGTTTTATTGGATTTAATGTTGTCATATTTTCATCTTCTTAATGTTCATTAGGAATGAGTTCTACATCATCCCACTCAAACTTCTTGAAATATAAGGAGACAAAACCGGAAAAAATCAAAGATATATTGCCAAACGCGGCGCTCCTTGATGAATCAGGAGAAGGGACAATACAGTAAACAATACATTGATAATATGGTGATTGGTGAACCGAAAAAAACGATATCGCACTTCTCACGGCACGTGCCGACAGTCGTTACCTAAATAACGTCCAGGTTTGAACAACAAATTTATGTAAGTCCCGCTGCGGTTGTCACTGCAAATTTGTATAAATGACTGGGAGGAGCTCCTAAAATATAAACACGATAACAAATTGCATGCTGACCCATGCAGCTGTCACATGAAAAGCCTGATAAAACACACCCATGACGAGCTTTTCCATGGGAATCAACTTTCCAATTCTCACAAATTCTGGAAAAAAGGTTTCTTTTCTCAAAAGTCCTCCGGACATGACCACACCCGACACACACACACACACACACACACACCCGACACACACACTGTTTGATGATTTCGTATGAATTAGTGTCCCAAGGTTTGACACCTGGCACCTGAGCCAAGTATTCTCATGTGACAAGTACGTGACATTCTTGACAAGTACATGACACAAAACAAACGAAACTAAGTAGAAGTTAACTAGATCAAAGTGATACAGGATTATGATGGTAGACCTCGTTTAAGCTACAGTACAACGAAGAAACCCGCGTTAAGTTACCTATCCCAGAAGAATTGACTGGTGCAGCAGCCGTGCATATTATCTATTGGTGGTCAAATAACTGATTATAATCCGACGAGGAAAGGGCGGGGAGGTGATTGAATAATTACGATAATTCCTCCCACGACCAGTTCTAGTACATTTCGCATCATCCATGAATCCTATAAGTAGGTGCCAGATAATAATATTAGCATTTTATGAGCATAAGTTGGAATATTGATTAATATATGTATCGTGAGGCTAATTAGGAAAAGAAGACTGTATATGAAGGTCGGAGGAAACGTTTTATAATATTGCATTTTATCACTAAAAATTCAGGCAAAATATCGGATTTATCCTAAAGTTATTAGTGGGTAAATGAGCCCCTATTCTCCTCTTATTTATGACACATCTCATAGGGGCCTCATAGTCATATAAGAATAGAAGAATGATTATGTATGAAGACGGAGAAGATGAAAGATGACGGAAGAGATGAAAGATGGTAGCTTAAGTTTCACTGACTTGAGTTATAAAACCAGAATAGGTCATAATTTCAGTTTGGGATAGTACCTACACTGTGGCTCGGCCACTCGGCCGACTACCGACACAACAACGGAAGCATGGTAATTTGCATGAGAGGGCCACGACAGAAAGTAATATTCATACAGCCCTCTAGTTGGCTGATTATTGTCTGTGATAATTGGGCAAGATTACGTCACTGGCACTTCATAGGTGCAATAACTAGGTGCACATGTAGTGAGTTATCTGTGATGTTGATCAGGGTCAAATTTCCGGGAACCATGACTAATGAGGGAGCTAGAGGGGCCAAGATGCACCAAACATTTTATCGCTGGATTCAAAGCGTGCCATGCGTTTTCCTATTCTCAGCAATAAGTCGTCATCTTGAGACTTGGATTCCAAAGTAGTGATGAAATCTTCAGATTGTTGAAAGTCACAGGTTGCAGGTATATCATCCAAATCGCACCCGCGAGCAAAACGTGAGATGAAACATGATAATGAGTTTATTCGGGTAAAATGTAACTGGATAATTGAATAATAATGTGGGACCGCGCACGTTGTGGGACCCACATACGGAGGAAGCGGGCGTTGAGGCAAAATATAGGGGAAAGTGTGGAATAATCAAAATTCATGCTCATGCGGGAGAAATTTTATTGACCAGTGAAAAGCAGATGGAAAATCTGAGATAAATTCTGAAAAACAACGCGCGAAAGGGCAGGATAACAGATAATTATGCAGTAATTAAACAGGTAGAATCCTGATGTGGAACCATAAGGAATATCAATTTCACCGAAATTCATTCTACACAAGATAAGGAATAATTGGAAAACACACGTGAAACTACCACAGTGGGTTCTCCTCTTGAAATTTATAAAGTTCCCCACAATATATGCAGTAATTTTCATTCACGTAATCATCTCGCGTTTAAAACCGACGTATATTACATGGATTTTTATGTCGCCGAAACACGAAAGAGACAAGAAAATGAATCTTGAAGGCACGGATGCATGAAATTCAGCACATTTTCGTCCATTTGAGCATTTGAAATTGAATATTATGTGATTAGAAAAGAGGAAGGGTGATCCACTCAAAGAGAGTGAACATGCCTTTGACGGAGATTCCCTTGTAATCAACAAGTTGAAAATATAGCAGTTCCATATTGAGTACCAGTTGAGTACCTATGTCCTATACCCTAACAAATAAACACGAGCAATGGCTAATTGATTTTCGCAAAAACCATGATTTCATTACTTTCCCACCTAATTAGAGAATAGAGATGTAACACAACTCATTAGTACCTAATAACGTGTGGATAATAAAGCTCGATCACGTGTTGGGTAGCGCATAGCATGTGAGTGGGTTGTTATGAAACCCACCCAGGGCAGTATTATACTGGTACGCTGAAAACCGCGTAATTCACGACATTCTATAACTCATTATCGGGGGACGCTCAAATATTGACGTTTCCGGGGAATCGCGCGAGGGTAATGATAAAGATGATTGGGGTTTATGAACATGAACCTACCATTTGTACGTGTACGTACCATTTGTAGTTGGTACTTTGGTAGTGTACGTGGAGAATTAGACGTGTTAATCAGTGTCTGACATCTGCCTATCATTATCAGCAACTATCAATAGATCACACTTCGGACATCATGAGGAATCTTTCATTTCTCCCTCATTTTATCCAACCCTGAAACTATTTCCATTGAACTCTCTCTCTCAATCTTATAGAGCAACAGACAGTTTCATATGGACTGCTGGCCAACCCCTGATAAGGGCTCATAAGTGGACAAGTCGGATATACCTGGAATATAACGAGTGAATCGAGGGTCGAATTCTGACAGTTGACACCTCTGGAGGAGACATTTCCTTTCTTCTTCTTCTTCATTCTAGATTCATTTGACCTAACAAGGGAAGAATTCAAATAGGAGCATTTCTAAACCAATGCAATTATGAAATAAGTAGTTAATAATCCCAATGATGAACCTGCATCTTGTGACGAATGAATATATACAATACAACATGAATCCTGTGACATATGAGAAATGACTCATCATGTGAAGAATGAACAAGCTGCATGCATGACCATATCATAATGTTCACCACCAAACGCCGCCAGGCTTCATTACTTAGGAGCAGTGAACAGTGAGCACGGTATATTGAATCATATGTAAGCTTGACATGCAAACATAAAGTCGCATAAAGTGAGTGACTCGTCAGTGTAATAGTTGAGGTTTCTCCCGTGTGTTTTCCCCGTCACGACTACTATAGTTGGGTTCTTAGTCTTAGTCAAACTTAGTCAAACTTAGTCATAGTTAAACTGATGAGAAGTAGAGCAACTCAGTAGTGGATGCGAACCGGTTAATGATTGAGTTGTACATGTACCGAGGTCATTGTAGAACTAGAAGGGGATGGTCCAAAGACGTCTGAAGTCCATCCAACTCAATACCATGTGTGGTAAACCGTAAATTGAGTACAATCTAATTAACTGTGTGTACAGCGTGCTGTGTATTTTCTGTGTCCGATATTGCGGCCTCATGGAATCAATACTCTACACGACTCAAGTCGTATACTCTTCTTGCAGTTGCTTTGTGTCCTGCGCACAGGTGGTATACATTGCACGGACATCAACCATGTATACATCGTGTACATTGTGTACATTATTCTCTGTAGCGCGCGCATACACTTTACACTATACTGTAGAGTACATTCAGTGTTGTGTACTAATGTACACACTCCCAAGTCCCTATCAATATCATGATTGTGACTATAACTGCAAGTCTATAGCTCCTTTTTCTGCATAAAAGTTGAATATCTATTGTTCTGTTTAAGTGAGACTAACGCAAGAACATAATCCAATAACTTGGTCGTCAAATTGTATAAGTAGCCTCTTATTCAGTTTTTACTTGACTTTGGTTTAAATAATAAATGACAAACCCATTCATATAAATGCATGATGCATCTAGTGAGGGAAACAAAATTGTGTCTTGCTTAGTTGTCTAAAATAGTGTCTTGCTCATTCGTTTTCTTTATATAAGTTCAGAATGCAAAATAAGTCTTTCCTATCTTTATCTCTACATCACGCATACAAATTTCCTTAAGACGCCATGAAGCAGGCATCATATGATGTGTTGGTGCGAAGATAGGTGTTTCAGTATATATGGTACTGCTGATAATGGAATATTTTGTTTCTCCATTGTTTTATTTGTACATGTACAATTGGGCTCTTCCATACGATAAAAGTGCTACGTAAACGTATATTGTACATAGTTCTCTACAGCAAGACCGTTTTGATTTGCTTTCATAGTGACGTGTTTGTTTTCATGAAGTTTAGCTCTGCTTGGTAACTGAATTCCTGGTTTCCATAGTAACGAGATCCAAAGGTCATCATGGTAACATCGCTTTATCAATCAACGAGTGAGCCTAGTCTGTGTGATGTGTTTCACCATGGCATACCAACATTCGAGGAGCTCAGAAACAGTAAGTATGTCGAGTAGGAGAAATCGAGAAGTGATTAAATCTGAGGGAGTCCACTAGGAGGCAATGTCATCTGATTCGTTTCAAATTCAACTTCATGATCGCACGATTTAAAGATTTGCTGTTTGAAAACAAACACAAACTGAACAGCCACAGACCCATCTCCTTGCCTCCAAAGTCCATAGATACATAGTGTGACCAATGACCTCATTATGATAACGTGGCAATTATACGTCACCATATGAAGCGTGACCAGTGACCATATCATTAACGTGACCAAATAACGTGTGACAGATCATCCACCCGAGTATATACCGATGATAATAATCGGAGCAGTGACAGTGCTGATCAGTATCATAATCCTGGGAGTTGTGGTCAGGAAACACATACTCTTTACAAGGGGACCTGCAGCGCTCAATGCTATCAGAACACTGCTCATAGTTGCAGCTTTCACGGTATGGACTATCATAAATCATCATGAGATGATTGTTATTATGGCAGCTATGTGTTTTTCACAATAATGACCCCATATAAACACCAACTTTACATCAAAACAATATTTGGAAAACCATCTTAAGATAAGACACTATAATCTTTAATAAGACACTAACCCCTTCCTCTTTCCCTTACAGTTGTTTGCAGTAACCAGTTTTGCTTCAATGATATCACCAAGGAGCACACAGTTCCTACACCTTGTAGCTAACTCGTGAGTAGCAACTTCAAATACATACACTGCTCCTCCATCAATATGGATATCAAAATTACTCCTTCATAAATTACCACAGGTTTGAGGCATGCTGCCTCCAGTTTTTCTACGAGAACATCGTCAATCACCTCCGTGTAAACGGTTTCTTCGACGGAACCGCCAAGATAAACCTACAGGTGCCTCCCTGCTGTTGCTTCCTGAGATGCCTCCCTAAGATGCCCGCAAACGTGTGAGTTCCCCTCACCACTGCACATTGTTCACTGAACACTGTTCAGCATAAAATAGTGGAGGATTCATCAATAGTTACTATAGTAGATTGACCTCTTCTTCATCTTATCTTAGTTGTTACGACCAATGATTAAAATAAGGTGATGACAGACGACTTTTTTTCCCATCCAGATCAAGTGTGAGAAAGTTGCGAACTGGTATCTTAGCAACGATCGTGATCCATTTCATATTGGAAGCGTTTGCTCTAATGCGAGCGATGGAATGCAAGTTTAGTCCGCTGGGCAGCTACGCTATTGTGATAGATGTGCTGAGTCTCATTGTCTTTATGTTTGCCATGTGGGGTCTAGTCGTATTCTACCGATCAGGTGATACAACATTTCCATTTTTCATGAGCCAGTACGTTCCCATCATGATTAAATTTTACACCATGTGACACCTCATCTTATCAGGTCGGCCTATCCTAGCACAATACTGCTACACAGCTAAATTCGTGGCATTCAAACTGATGATATTCATCCACAAAACGATATACAAAGTGTTGATGCTGCTAGCATCTAAGTCTGTGATAAGAGGATTCACAGTGATGGTCAATGGAGAGGAAATCACAGTACTCAGCAATAAATCCCGAGTCAACTGTGAGTATGACGCGCTCAAAATCAAAATCAATAATCAATCCTAAATCAATAATCAATCTACTATAGTCTGATCAAGTAAAATATCCGTTTACAAGCTTTCAACTGTATCTCTGAACTGCCCACGTTTTTCAGTTTGGACAAACTTCGTCACTATCATCGCCTCCACCCTGCTTCTACTCCTCTCATTCGGGAAGTATAAGAAGTCCGACTACTGGCCGTGGATAGGAGACGGGAAAAACAACGGTGAGATAGCCCTCACATCCCCGAAATACCACGCGTTACTGCAGACAGATCAGCCGACTGAGACAGAGCAGCCACATGAGAAACAGGATGACAGTAATGAAGAAGAGGGTGGAGAGAAACTAAATCAGCAACTGAGTATCGGTGCGTCAGATGACTCTGTATCGTTGGAGGCCATAGTGGAGCAGCAACCAGTACCCGTGGACGAGGAAGAAAATATACAGATTATGAACGAATCCGGCTGTTCCTCGCCAGAGCTGTTAGCAAGGTTCATACCTCTGGAAACTAGTCGTACTAACAAAACCGAGGAAATAGTGATCTATCTGGAGTGATATACGGACAGTAGTGTATACTGTGATTTATTATAGTAACTTATTTTGAAATTTATAGTAAAGATTACTTTCACGTGACAAAGAATATAAGTGTTAACTGTTAAACCAACATTGTGCGAAATGCCGTTCATTCTGTTGGATTATAGAATTGTGATCATGATGCTATAAGTGGAATGATCAGAATACGAATTTGTCCTACAATCCAAATTGCAAATAAACATAACATAAAGTCACGGCAAAAACAAGTCAACTAAGTCGTAAAATTCACAAAACGAAAAGGTCTACAAAATATGTACTTAAATAGAGTCGTCAATAAACACGAATGAGTGTTGGTCAAAGAGACAACTACAAACTTTTCTTATAGAGTAACAAATGTGGTGAAAGCTTATCATCCACCAAAAAGTGTGCAAAGAAGTACTTTTTCTCGACGTGATAGCCCGTTTCTTTCAACCTAGCATGTACAGTTGGTAGAGTTTCTTCAAACATGACCACATACTCACTTTTTGACTGTCCAATCTCTCGTTCCCTCAGATAAACTTCATCCCACCAAGATATCGGATCTCGATAAAACCTGCTTTCCTCATGCTCATATTCACCAGAATTTTTACCAAGATCCGGCGAGCAGTCCAGGAAACGGAGTGTAACATTTTCCTCGTGAATGTGCGAGTGTAGGGGGGTCGCGTGACACGGCGTTAGGAAGACCACGTGATCACCCGGGGTCACGGCATGGGCAAGATCGTGAACAACGGAAATGGTGCCACGTTGATGGAAGAATCCGATGTAGAACGCCGCCACGGCGTTGATAAGAGAGTGGGACATCAGTATAGCAAAGAGTGAGGAACGGTCAACGTGTCGACTGAGCCAGTGAGCACCAAGTCCAGCCCACAGCATGAACACAGGCATGAGATGCTGAATGAAGCGGAATTCCTTGTGTGGTATTATGGAGAAGAATATAACGGTTACCATGACAACTCCCATGAATTGCCTGGGGTAGTCGCGTCTCTGGCAAAATGCCAATATTATGAAAAGAGCATGGGTCCCAAGAATGACTGGTATTCCCTGACTGAGGTACCAATGCCATGGGTGAGACCCGTATACTCCACTTCCAACCAAATTGAAGCTGATAAAGTTGAGAAATACAAATACAGGACGACCGTACATGTGAGAATCGAGAAGTATCATTGCTACGAGCGTTGGGAAACCCACCACTGCTGATTTGATAACGGAAGAAAACCTCTTCTCTGGGCAGCTAAAGAGGTAGTGGGTTCCTAGGAAGAAAGGGAAAGGATGATAACTCATCCGTGTAGAATGATCAAATGTCATTGACTGAATCAATCGTTTGGAATGTCATGAATCTTACCAAGGAATACCCAGAAGAGAATTAGTGTAGGTCGGATAGCCACACTAATAGAAGCTAGTATGATGGATGGATACGTGACCACGTCACTATATCTGAACAGATGCATAGATTGAATACCATTACATATTTGATTCCCGATAATAATCCATTCGTTATCGATCGGTTGAATGATGACCTCTCCTTACCGGGTTGGCCAAAGATTGAGGGTTGCTGTGATAAGGAGAGTTTCCATGTTGTGGATAAGAGGGCGGGGAGACACATAGAACAGATACCTGAAATTTCATGTGTCATGTGACAGCAGCAGGTTAAACATACACAAATGTGAAGTGTGAAGCCATACTCCAGACCCTACTAAACAACCTTCCTTAATCGATCGACAGATCGAGCGATTGATCCGGCCGATCATATTTGTCCAGAAATCAAATCCCGGTTCCGCGCAGTTAAACCGCGCGTGCAAACATGGGTATATCAACGTTTTCGCGCGCTACGCAAACACAGTCGATTTAAATCAATCTTTTATTGGCGTCATCATGTGGCGTATGTTATAACCATGGTCATTACTGCGCAGGACAATATGACATACGTCATAGGAGCTCGGTGAATAGATCATGTGCAATAGTCAATTCGTCTTCTTAGCAGTATTTCATACTGTCTCTGGATCATTAGCAGATATCACCATATTGTTCAACATAAAGATGTGTAGAATCATCCCACTCATTCTGTATTGCGGGGGGGGCAGACAATGCTCAAGTGAGGGCGATGTCGCTGGGAAACTCGGCAAGTATTTTGAAACATAAGATAGGTTATAGGTATGAAAGTGTTAGCAAACCCAGTGTTTTACTGCTTGGTGAGTAGCTGACTAAGAACTGCGCTTTGATACCGAATTGGACATACCTTATACATATTTACATATTATATCCCTTACTCAATACTCATCACGGGGGAAGTAACTGTACCAACTCACCATGAAGAAAGCTGCATGATAAGTGTGTATGATGCTTGAGCATGGCCATACAGCTTCACTGCAAATCTATACAACAGTACGTCGCCTGGTGTTAAACAAAATATTATTACCACACGCACAGCAAACTCACACAGCACACACACAGCAGACACACACACACACACACGCACACACACACATACACACACATACACACACACACACACACACACACACACGCACACACACACA
>CAMPET010000110.1:104869-121280 GCA_946803715.1 Beroe ovata
CACACACACACACACACACACACACAAGGAGTTACCTATGAAACAGAGCAGCGCTTGCGTCAATCTAGGGAGAAAAACGACCATTGTTGGGGAGTCAAGTCGCAGAACTTTCAATACCTGATATGAGAAGATTCTGCTCTCGTGGTGTTTGTCGTGAGAGTGGGTGTGTGAGTGAGTGAGTGGGTGTGTGTGAGTGAGTGAGTGAGTGTTTGTCTGCTTGTGTGTCGTACATTTTTGATTGCTTTTCCTTTGTGATCTGGTACTACCATAAACGAAATTAGCACATATGTATTCTGTGGGTACATTAGTTTTGAACTTTGAAGGCACTAAAATGTCATGAAGACTAGAAGTGGTTGATGTCACACGTTTTTGACACATTATGCGTATAACATTGTAAAAACAGATAATGACTCAAGCCACTAAAGTGAAACACCGCGGGAAAGATTGACGAGAGGGGTGACGGATTATACACTGAGATATATCACTTAGATGACATCACATGACAGATCTGCCACGACATCTAGTACATGTCAGATAAGATTCACTTGATGATAATTCGTCATGGCCGGGCACAGGTTCTACTATAATATATCTCTATCAGTATGGTGTACTCAACTCACTATAGATACGAACTATACCTTGCTTCAAGAGCAATACACAGAGCAGATATGATGTGTACTACACACTATCTCTGATCCTAAGATTGACAATTGATGTCTTGTACAACAGACACATAGAATAAGACGCATACCAGGAGGGGTATAGCGAATATGATGGGATGAAGATACGATCTCAGTCCTTCCGACCATTCCCAAGTGAGGTGACCTTGTCCAAAAACCAGCCTGTGAGCCACCTGAAAATAGTGAGTCGGACTTGATTGATGGAAAGTGTTTGGATTGGTTTTGACTCCAGATCTGTCACGAAGTATCATCTGAATTGTTGAAGAGTCTTACCTCGGCACATTGCCAAGTCTCATCAGGAACGTAGGATGTCTGGTTAACAAAAACACTGGCAATTCGAACAACCAGTGCTATGACAAACAAACCCCTCATTTCATCCGCTTTTGTAGAAAATTTGAGTTGGATTTGTGCTACTTGTTGAAATCAAACACAAGATTTGCTGCTAAATTCAACAATGGCTTTCTTCAGAAAGGTAAAAGGATGAGTTCAGATAGAAGAAAGCAACCAATCCATGAATGATTATCGGATAAATGAATCTTTGTCTATAAAATTGTAAAACCAGATAAGAATCAGCCGAAATAGCTGAACTTGTTTATCACTATAATTTCTTGCAGTAAATCGACATCTTCGAGTAAAAAATACACAGGATGGGCCTGTATTCAATTTATATATTACCGTACATGGAGTTAATCTAAATATAGTTCAAATATTATTAATAGAGTTAATAGTTGATTAAATAGAGATAATATATCAGATGAAGGTGCTGCTCATATTTATCAAATGAGCAAATAAGCATAGAACCTGCAATTCTAGTGCAGGTTTAGGGATAGCATACCTACATACTACATATAGTAGGGAAACATGATAGTAAGTGATATTATAAACATCCCCTGGGAAGAGAAATAAAAGAATTTTCCATCAGATAGATTAAACAGATTTTATTGAAGTACTGTATAAAGTTTCAATTCAGATGTTACAGTTTTACAAATTCAGATGTTACAGCTTTACAAACTCAATCATCACAAAAGAACCGAAAGCAAAGTCTGATTTGAATGAGAGTTCCCAAGTAATGATGACTCTGTATTTACATCTTGCTATTTATAGTGCTTTCTATTGTCTGTATCAATAATATTTCCAGGAAAAGCCATTCTAACAAAACATTTTCAACTTCAGCCTGCTTCCATCAGTTTTGCCTTTTTACTCAGCTTTTGTATGGAGGTGGGAGGGCAGGGGGGTAAGCTCCTTGCTGACTTTCAGGGGAATATGCAGGCTGTCCAGGATATGGAGAATAGCCACCAACTGGGGGGTATTGCTCAGGGGGGTGACTAGGTGGGTATTGAGCAGGTGGGTACTGAGGAGGTGGGTATTGACCTTGCTGAGGATATTGACCAGGTGGATACTGTGCAGCAGGATATGCTCCAGGAGGGTATGAGCTATTAGGATAAGATGGTTGTACATTTCCACTTGCCTGATTGTATGCCACAGGACCGGTATTGGCAACACTCTGTAGATTGATCACTTGTCCTCTCTGTCTTCGATTCTTGCAACAACATTTCCCACAAAAATAGCAGCAAACACAGCAAGAGACAATACCCAGCACTATGATGACCAAAATAACAATGATGATGATGGTAAGAAGGTTGAGACCTGCCTCAATGACATCTGAACCACACATTGCCTTTCCAGTGTAAGAGTCATAGTAGCATTCATCAGAATCAAAGCATATGATGCTGTGATATGAATCACCCCAGCCAGTGTAGGTACAAGTTGCATCGGGAAAAAAGAATGTACCTTTGGTACATTTATACTTGGAGAGGTCACAGCTGATATAACTCCCATCATAATTTTCACACTTTTTGTCATAACAAAGGTACCCATAGGCTGTTGCAATGATGGTACAGGATATAAACACCTTCAGCATCATGATGCTTTGCTCGGACTGATGGAAAGCTAATTAACATACATTGAATGCTGAAAATTATCTTGATATTATTTGAAACATCACTACACTTAAATCAGATTCAATGTAGGATACGTTGCCCAGTGTCAAACAGGGATGATATCATAGTGAACATACATGTTACATAAGAACCATTGTCTGGCGATGCTAGACCGCTGATGTTACATGTTACATAAGAACCAGTATTGATCATGAGGGAGCAAATGTAGTAAAACAAACAAACAGTACATATCAATTGAAGCATAAAAAGAACATACTGTAGATGATTTAATATTGTAGGATGAGATAAGATAAGATAAATATAGTTTAAAACCATCACTATTCAAGACAGTGAGACAAAGACAATTGAATCAAACCCACACAGCACACATTTTGCAACACAAATCCACTGACAGGTTCAATACATATATTATATAGTAGGTCCAATCATTATCTCCCCTTCTTCAGGATCTCCATAAAGGTTGCCACAGGCATTGCTTCACTTATTTTTTTACGATTTGATTGTGATATAATTATAAGTAATACCTCTTCAGTTTCATTCACTTGTTCTCATCATGACATCATCTCATAGATATGATTACTTATAGTGTTGATACACTCATATAGAAGGATTAAAGGATTTGTTCGAACATGTCCCTCTCTCGCTGGAGGGATTTTACCCCACGCTTGTAGGATTTTACCCTACCGTCGGTGCGCGTGATTTTCAATCCGCCCCAGGGATAAAATCCCGCCAGGGATAAAATCCCGCCAGGGATAAAATCCCACCAGCAAGGGTAGGGTGAAATCCTACAAACCCCTCGCCAAAATTGATCCGCGTCCGGCAAAAAACGTGTGCACTGTGCATGCCATGCACTGTTAAGTGTTAGTGTTTATGGTCGATCAATGATACATAATACTGATAGACCCTACACTGTCAAGAATTTCATTTTCGGGCGCGCGCGCCGCGCGGCGAAACGAACTTATTCGCGCGCGCTGCGCGGCGTTGAGCAGGGCTTAACATTGTACTGCATCACAAGGCAACGTGATCTGAAGCTGACAGTGCAGTGACACTGACGTGACTATTATTTGCATAGTTGCATACTTAAAGATATTTCAAGTCATGCATGCCAGCATGCACATGCATCAGTCAATATTCATATTCTAATTCAGTGACTTGATCGTCATGGTCAGATCAGATTTTATCATCATGTTCAATGTTCGTCTGACATAATGACATGTTGCCGGATATGACATGATGTAAGATGTTATTTATCTGTCCACTGACCCACGGTTTCTTGCGCACGGTGCGCGCGCCTTCATCGAAGGCCGAAACNGCGCGGATTCAAACGAGGCAGAATAGCACGAGCCTTTCATTTTCGGGCGCGCGCGCCGCGCCGCGCGGCGAAACGAACTTATTCGCGCGCGCTGCGCGGCGTTGAGCAGGGCTTAGCATTGTACTGCATCACAAGGCAACGTGATCTGAAGCTGACAGTGCAGTGACACTGACGTGACTAGTCTATTATTTGCATAGTTGCATACTTAAAGATATTTCATGTCAAGTCATGCATGCCAGCATGCACATGCATCAGTCAATATTCATATTCTTATTCAGTGACTTGATCGTCATGGTCAGATCAGATTTCATCATCATGTTCAATGTTCGTCTGACATAGTGACATGTTGCTGGATATGACATGATGCGTAAGATGTTATTTATCTGTCCACTGACCCACTGTTTCTTGCGCACGGTGCGCGCGCCTTCATCGAAGGCCGAAACAGTTTCGATGAAGGCGCGCCGCGGCAAGAAACAGTGCACAGATAACCTGATAACATCCGCGCCGGCAATTGACAATGACATGAACGATTTTGACCGGTTCGGGACCTAGACCTTCGCACTTTGTATTGTCTGGCGATGCTATAACCGCTATAGACCGCTATAGACCGCTATAGAGTTAGACCGCTGATGCAAGCCGCGAGAATAAGTTTGAGCCGCGCGCGCGCAAAACGAAGTTCTCGACAGGGGCTATCATCGATCGACAACACTTTGTAGTTAATGTAACAGTAAATGTAACTGTTTCACTTTCTCGCGCGCGAGAAACAATATAGAACCGAGGCCGAACATAGAAACATGAACATTGAACAAAGGTCAGATAGACAGATAAATCATATGACTATAATACTATATGTAGTATAAGTATAGTCGAACAAGTACAACAGTACTTAGATATTGATAATACAATGTTAAATTTAATAAATAACGATCAATAAGTTTAATTTCGTACTTTCCTCATATGTATAATGCAATGTATATGGTATTGGTATTGTTGGGTGCAAATTGCAACGGCAACACAAATTTAATCAAACTATTCAATGCTTAACTGTAACAGTAACTGTAACAGGAACTAATAAATGTTTCGAATTATCATAAAATTATTAACAATTAACATACTTCACTTAAACTTCGAGAGGAGAATAATCTTCATTCTCCAAATCAGTTACTAATTAGGTTGAATATAAATCGAAATCAAATCACAGTTAGTAAGGGAATTAAATCCAAAAAATAGCCTTTACCTGGAAAAAATTTGTAACCAAAGTTTTCCACCACCAACTTACTCCTAAAGGTCTCCTCTATCACACCTGACAAACGTTCACATTCGGTCGGGGGTGATAAGGCCTCATTTCGGGGTGGGCGTGGTCGATCGTNTAGCACTTAAACAGATCTCATAAAAGCAATGGCAAAATTAAAAATACGTCAAATTTATAAACACAACTGACTGAATTTAAATTCCTCTATTACCCGAAGATCGAAATATGATCAAATAAAGTGTTGACACTGATACTATCATCAAAATTTCCTTCTGCGGCACATCTCATATCCTCGTCCCAATAGAACAACTAAAAAAATTAAAACTTATCACAACGCAGAGATCACATCTGTCAGATAAAAAGAGGTGTCACACCGAAGTACCTGCAACCACACCGGGTGTCGCACCTGGCGTGCCACACCTGAAGTGCCACACCAGGTGTTGCACCTGATGTGCCACACCGGGTGCCACACCAGGTGTCGCACCTGATGTGCCACACCGGGTGCCACACCAGGTGTTGCACCTGATGTGTCACACCGGGTGTCACACCGGGTGTCACACCGGGTGTCACACCGGTGTACCCGGATCCACAAGATCCTCTTCTTCTTCGTGAGGGTTTGTGTAACCGAGCAAATCTCTGATCGACTCGTCTGTGGTGAGGTCACCCGCTAACTTGCCGGACGTGTTCCTCAGCGAGACCTCGGCCCCATTGTCGACCAGGAGCTTGCAGATCGCATGACTTTCAGCCTGAGGAATAGTCAATCATGAATCATAAGTGATATGGAACACGCCAAATGTAATCATCAAATACGTTTTGTTGGGTTAATTGGTTTTCATAAAGTCTTCTCAGACTCCATGTGCAGTCTCGAAAATGTCGAAAACGTGATAACACGAAACATGTGTAACACGTGCCGAATACTAACCTCGGCAGCAAAGTGAAGCGCCGTGCATCCCGTTAACGAGGAGCCCCTGTTCACATCGTAGGGAGTGGTAGCCTCGTGGGAGAGCAGGAACTCGACAATATCCCGCTCGTTAAGTTGAGCAGCAAACTGTAGCATGGTCATGCCCTGGTACTCGACACTGAGGTCGAGACCTGATCGTGCCCGGAGCAGCTTCACTTTGTCCAGATCGGACGATTCGATAGCGCTGAATAGATCCCGCTTTTCCGATTCCCTGGAGGAATCATGTTCATAGGGTAATGGTATTGAAAAATTAGCATACTTTTTGTTCATCATTTTTGTTCATGATTCAGAGACCGAATGAGATGCGGTACATACCGATCCCGACATGTTTTGGGAGTGCCCTTGATCCCTACATCCAACACGAATATCCCAGTGGATAGCATCTCAATGACGGGTAACTTGGACTCCATGTCCACTGAGATGGGGTAGAGCCGGTCATTTGCACTGTGTAGGAACACCCAGTTTTCGGATACGGCCCCTGGTAACTTCATTACATCTTCATCTTCCTGGGATAGTTAATGATGAAGATATGAGTCCTTGTACATTGCACTCTCTGGAATACTCAACGCAAAAACTGTGACCTTTTTGATGTTTTGAGCAGAACAGAATAGCCACCATTTGCGGATTGCCGAATACATATGAATATGAATACAATGATTGTGAATGGAGGTTGTAGTACGAGATACAATTGAGTGAAATGAATATGATAGCACTAACCCGGACACACTTCTCGATGCTCGGTCTGATGCTATCGAGAGCTAGGTTGTCACGGGTAACGACCATTGTCAGGGGTAGAGCTATCTCCAGTAACTTGTCCTGGTTGCCGTAGTGTTGGTGGAAGTCGCAGTAGCTCACTTTGTGAATTGCTATCTTCACTGTTTGAGCTACCTCACTGCGACATAAAGGAACGATAATAATCAAACACAGGAATTTTCCCCATGCCCTCACACAGTGGGCAGTTTCCATCCCCATATGGAATATTGCCAGAGATGGTAGGCAGTATAATCCTACGAAAATCATATCATACTGGGTAAGAACCGTGGATTCCCCCAACAAGGCATAACAATCATCAGATGGAAGTACCTGCACATATCTGACGCGGTAATGTCATGGTTAGCATTGTGTCTGATACTCTTTCCCTTCATCAGCATGAGCGACTGGTTGCGTCGCGACACTCGCAGGATTGACGGAGCCAGATACAGTGGTTCTGATTGGGAAGCAACGTGTGGTTATGGCTCAGGATAATCCGACAGAGAAAAGCCGAGACTTTCTGAACCAGTGAATGATATCAATATTTCTATCTTACCTCCATCGACTTGACAGTGTACCGCCTTTCTTGTGTATATGGTAGCTTTTTTACACTGAGCAATCCTGAATCCTGTACAAGGAGGAAGTCATGAATAACCTAGATGTTTGTGGGGCACACATCGGTTGAATAGCACAGTTACAAACAACACTCTCTGGATAACACGTGTGAATGATATGGTCACCACTAGCTGCTTACCTGTGTCCCCAACCTGTAGTGCTGCCATTTGTGCAGCTCCAAACAGACCCAACACCTCAATATAGCCATCATCCATCGACTGTTGACGGGTACTGCTACTCTGAAACCACCGGAAATAATTGTTCTCTTTCCTGCTTCATAGTATACATTTCCTTTCTGGAGACACTATTTGTTTTCAACAACAAAACTCAATACTTTCCGAGTCGAATAACTCACATGACTGCCCCATGGATTAGTTCCAGCTCCATAACTCTTGATGTTCAGGAATAAAATTACATGGATCTTCTTTTCTCTGATTTTGTCTGTGTAGTCTTTGCCGTCACACTGAAAGCGAGCAATGAGTTACTTTGTGTTGCACACTTCAGGTGAAAGTTAGCCACTTTATGATTCCATTTCTCCAACATTTTGACGATTCTAAAGATTTGTAAACAGTCCAGCAACTTACCACAAGCTCAATAAACTTGGAAACATCTTTGTACTTCTGCTCAAATGTATCAACAATCCCTCCTTTGAAGTAGACAAACTTGTTGTACGCCCGGCTGTTGAATTTCTCAGGCTTTGCTTCACGACCGGTATGGAATTGATACTGGATGNGCATACTGACTATGGCTGGGCTACTGTAGTAAAGATGGGAATCCATTCATATGACCCTTGTTGTTATAATTGTTATGAACAAAGGATGAATATCATTTCCAAATTTTTCGTATCGAGATTCAAGATGACATAACATACGTCCTTGACAGGAATATCAGTTTCAGTAGCATCGTCAGTCTTGCTGGAGGAGGAATCCCCTTCCTCTTCCAACTCTTCAACATCTATCTGCCATCTGGATAGAGAGAGAGAGTAGTGATGATGAGTTTAGTAGCTGATTATCTCGGTTCTACACAGCCTAAACTGCTATCATATTCAAATGACTGTCTTCATAGTTCATATTCATTCAATTCAATACAGGATATCGTATTAAATCTTAGATTCTTTGGCTATCACAGTTACCTGTCTAAACTCTGAATCACCCCGTCTGTTACATGATAGAGTAGCTTATCCAGAGGCTCGCCAGCATACCCAGGTCCCCAATTCAGCACACGAGCTGAAGACACACGGACATTATATTTTCATACCAGTTCAGTTCAGAATTATTCACTCCGGGGAATATATAATGAGGTACCCTCACTCACTGACGTCATGATAATGTGAATAATTCAGATGGATAATTGCGATGAGAACTTCTCTTTGTAGGTTTTAATGGAGCCTTTTCAACGAGAGGGCACTTTATAAAGGCGAGGTGTCCGTGTGCAGAACGCGCAACCCGGTGATGAAAAGGCGCTGAGTAAAACTAGCTGACTCCAGTTCTTCTGAACAGTTCTGTGTGACGACCACACGCTGACACCACTACAGAACTGTGACGTGGGAATAAAATCAGTTGACACCAGTATGTCATAACAGGCCTGTGCGACGAATAGGCAGTAGGTACTCATTCGTCACAACTTGTTGACACCATTTCATGACGTAAAAATGCATGATTGTGAAGTGATTCGTTGACACCAGTTTGTCATAACAGGCTTATATGACGAAGAGGTCCCAATTCGTCACAACTAGCTGACACCACTACATAACTATGACGTAGGAATGCATGCTTGTGATGTGATTCATTGACACCAGTTTGTCATAACAGGCTTTTGTGACGAATCGGTTTTCATTCGTCAGAAGTGGCTGACACAGTGACACCACTTCATTACTGTGGCATAGGAATGCTATTATGCTAACGATGGAATCATTACAGGCTTCCGTTCTGGGTTCCTTTTAAGCGATTGCCACCAAACCATGGCAAAACTTATTAAGATATAAATGTACAATTCTTTGTTCAAGATACACTAGGACCAGTACAAGCATTCTACAACATGATCAAAGAGGCCTCGCTCATTATGCCATATAAGGTCACACATCCAAGATATACCGTCGACTATTATAAATATTCGAACAATTCCATGCTAATATCTCGCTGATAATACTCAAATTTGCCGATATTCGATAATAAAAGACGGAGTAACACATGCATATTTACTGTGAGATAATTGGCCACGTGGTAATCGATAACAATGGGCACACCGTGTATTGGGCGATAAGCCGATGGGATACGGGGCTAAACTGGAGAGTCGGTAGACAGGTGGTAGTATAGTAATCACTACTCTGTATCGTGACACGAATACAACTTGACATCACATGGCGTTGGAGTATAAATAACCGAAAACGTGATATTAAGCAATAATGAAAACGAATGCGCGCGCGAAACTTCAAATACTGCAGCCTTGTTTGATATCAAATCTCAGTTGCGCGCGTTCCAAAAACAACATATTGCCACGGCGTGTCACAAATTCGCCTGAAGCACTTGAGGGCGGTTATAAGAGCTTGTCCGAAATTGAATGACGCAAGCCGGTATATGACAATTCGAAATCAAGTCACTCAAAAGATCGATGTTAATAGAACCTAACTCCAAATATGGGCAAAAGAAGCGGACTGACGTATGATCATGCGCTCAAGATTTCATTACAGCACATGCCTGCAAAAGGTGCGAATTGAATGTATGCAACCCAAAATAGAACTTACCCAAATCATTGCCCGTTCCGAGAGGTAGAATTGCGACAGGCGGGCAGTGCAGGTAATTCAGCTTGTCAATTTCGGAGAGGACCCAACCCACAGTACCATCACCGCCACAAACCAGTATCCGGAGATTAACCACGTTTTGGTAGAGCGATAACGCCAAGTTAGGACCACCTTCCGTTATATCGAATACCTGAATAGAACTATCGTACTTTATTACAATCATTTCCCAGATTGACACAATATAGAGTTGTTGTAAAAGTAGCGATTGTGAAATGATTCAACCCACCTGTCTAGGATTAAGATACCACTGAAAGGCCTGTATGAGATAGGCCCCCTGGTTACCCCCCGATTTAGGGTTAACAAACACCAACACAGGTGTTTTGCTGTGTTGAACTGATGATGGTACTTTTATCTGAGAGAGAAAGGGAACAATATATCAGTGTGGACTGTGATTGTCATTTGGGAATCTGAGCGTTGATACAAACACATAATCCTAAGGTCCTAGGACCCAGGTAAAAGCAAAGGTGTTCCTACACCAATGTCACCCAGTGTTGTAACCCAATGTAACCCAATGTAACCCAGTGTTGAAGAGCACTCACGTGGAAGGGTCGTTTGAAGTCCTCCCTCTCGTGCTCTGATAGACGTTTACTCCGGGAGGATCGCTTCGAGGAGGAGGGTCGGGTGGAGTAGCTGATCTTCCGCCGGCCCTGCCCTTTCCGGCTCCCGCCCGACCGTGCCTGTGCCGGGGGCCGAGAGTTATAACTTGCAATGAGTTATGACTTGCAATGATTCGTTACAAGTCTGTGTGATATGTTTCTAGTGATGACCGAATTCCATTCCAAATTACGTGCGAGAGATTCAACCGTGTAGTTAAATGACTGAAACATAGTGCAACCAGCGTCATCAGAAACTTCATGAGTTAGAGAAAAGAACTTCGAACAAGCAAAAAAGACAAGGATTCATTATTCCAGTCTTCGTTACGAGGGAATATATCATACGGTTTACAGGAATGTACCAAAAGAAAACTCGTGCCGAAAGGAGAACAATTCTTTACTAAAACAAGGTGACAAATTGAATGTACTAAAAGGAACTAATCCCAAAGCGAGAAAGGTGTATGGTAACGGAGCTATCTAAAACTGCTCATACTTACACGTGAATCTGTTACCGACCACGTTACTGCTCGTTGTACGCTAGAATAACGGGAACTACCACCCTAGTATTATACACGTGGTACTTACATTCGTAATTACACTGACACTTACATCTTGTACATTTACACGTGAAAGCAGAAACAATTTCACGGTTATTGCCTAAGATAACAAACATACATGCAATGTTAAAGTTACTAAAAACGTCATACAAAGGATGATGATTGGAGAATACCTATCATATTATCGGCCGGTGGAGAATGACACCTATCTGGCCAAGACATACCTTACTCCCAAACACGATCCAATAAGGAGGTATAATAATCTGCTCAAAGTCTCCCAAACTACAGTGATCCTCGATGAGACTTAACTTGAAACAGGAGGGATGATACTGGGGGAATAGAGAGTAGGGTAAGACTCGTTTACAGAGGAGCAGATTGAACAAATCCGATTGGTTGGTGAACGTGACTCACGGAATCTTTACACCACGAGCACGTGACAGCGATGAAAGCCTTGCTGTTTTTGCCCGATCCCCACGTCGCGCCGCGCGGTAACGACTTATTACACTCGCGACACTTGGTCGTGTACGTTTTCCGCTGTAACATCCAATGGTGGTGTGTCCAGGACTCCTTCTTGAAGTTAGCATCTCGGAATGTAGACCGACACTTGACTGACAGGTTTTCTTGGCACTCCTCGTGGAGTACCATTCTACAGGCAGCGCATTTCAACTTGATACGCCGATACCCAACACTACCCTGAGGGAAGGGACGGTATTATTTGAGTAGGATGTGCGAGAATGTAGTTTTGGGGGCTGAACTAGGAAGCCAGGTCTTTACATGGGATTATCGGGTGTTACTGTGTGAGGTACCGCATGGTATAAATGGTACACTGGTATATAGGAGTGTTTACTGTTTGTGCAGTGCATTTCTTCTGCACAAGGGTTAACTGTGATCAAAGTGAGTGGAAACATTGGTGTGAGTAGTATCGTGTATGATATCATATCATAGCTGCTACAGGAAACGCAGGGAATAGCCGGTACCTACGGATGGGAGAAATTGTACGGAAATGGGGTTTTCACAATCCACTGAATTGATGACTGGAGATGAGGATTATTTGAAACAAGACGTGTGATCAGACATTGAATATCAAATATAATAAATCACGAAAATGAATTACTGTAGGTTGATTCATTGAGTATACAGCACGGTTAAGTTACCCATCCTAAAGAAGTTTTGCGAACTCTAAACTGAAATGCATTCAATAAGGTGCAAAACAGGATATACACCTATTATCATATTATATACACTCATACACACCCACACACACACACACACACACACACACTTACACAATCCTTGTCTGGGGTCGTAAGGTTGCACATGGCACTACCCTCGTATTCGTACCAGTAGTGGGTCCCATTAGTTGCTCCCTCACTCCAATCACTGGACGTTGTCCTCACCCCATGACAACCACCCGATCCTCTGAAGGGAGGTGAAGGTGAGTTGCGTTACCATAGCAACGGTGACAGGTGATACCATAGCAACGATATGGAGAAATTACAGTTGATAGAGTATCCCTGAACCCATCGCAATGTTCGATGCCTTCCATTTTGAAGGCCCAATTTTGATGTTGAGGTACTGATATATTATAGATTGCTTGCCCACAATCAGTTCTTTGACACCCGTACTATTCACACTATCCTAGGAATTCACACTATCCTAGGAATCTTACACTCTACATTTTGCTTGTAACACGGATATATGAGCAACGCAGTCTGTATACTTGTATACTGTACGTAGCTGTTACATATTGTACATAGTAACCTGTTACATGTACTATGACATCGTAACATGTGATGATTATAGTCAACCCCCCCCCATACCAACACATTGTGTTTATAGAATGGTAGAAGCTGCGATGAGTTGGTTGTATACCTAGTACCTACTGTGCAGCTATGCCATACCTACTGGCTTACAAGTAGGTGCTTCACGATTAATTCACAACATCATCAGTTGAAATACAATGGAAACAGTCATTTCTGTACGTCGTGTAAACACTATAATTCCAGGAGACTGGGAGACTCACAGGGCAGGTGACAGTTGTGACGCAGAGATTGGGATGTCAACCAGTGCAGCTGTACAGATTAGCGGGAGATTGACCAGGTTTCCCGTTACGTGATCCATAACCTGAACAACCACAACAACCACAATAATAATACAACCATTAGGTATAATTAATCGGAGACGAGGGCTGGAGTGGACCACTTTAATAATGAGGGGTACAAAAATCCGGGATACGACCAAAATACGGAGTTGATCATACTTAAATACTAGTTGACGATAAACCAGAAACCCATCTATGACGAAAAAGCCAATGTCATGTTGGATTTCACTATCGGCTAGGAGTCAACAACCAACGTTCCTCCCCATAATCAANCTGAACAACCACAACAACCACAATAATAATACAACCATGATAATTAGTCGGAGATGAGGGTTGGAGTGGACCACTATAATAATGGGGAGTACAAAATCCGGGATACGACCAGAAAGCGGAATTGACGACATACTTAGATACTATAGGTAGTTGACGATAAACCGGAAACCCTTCTATGACGGAAAAAGGTAGTTGACGATAAACCGGAAACCCTTCTATGACGGAAAAGCCAATATCATGTCGGATTTCACTATCGGCTAGGAGTCAACAACCAACGTTCCTCCCCATAATCAAACACAACCACAACTATATTTCAATGATACTGATAATAGGTATCTATACCGTGACTATTATACGATGATCATGGCGGATGTCACATTGTCACTGTTTAGCAAAGTCGAGTCTGTGTGTGTGTGACAACTGTGACAACTATCAAAACACGTAGCTTGTTCACCCAACCGCAGCTCTATTATAACCAAATAGAGTGACAATGTAGGTATACGTTTATTGGTTTCAGAGAATTCTAATTAATCAACAAAAACAACGTCGGCCCCCGCTGCCATTACTTGTGGCTGCATAGTGCAATATTGTGCGAAATGCACACAGTAAATGTACAGCTGTTCCACTAACGAGTAAGTAAACGGCTGTATACTGACTAAGCGAGGATTTCGAAACTTTTTAACAGCCACGATTGAAATGCGAACTCAGTAAATTTGGATGGTAGCCAAAGTGTCATGAACAGTAACTGCAACTCGAAATAACGGACATCAACGAAACAATCTGGCCATCATATATTACTACACACACCACGCCCGGGAATGACAACGAAATGCTATAAATTGACACCAGCTATGTGCGAGTGTGTGTGTGCGTGTGTGTCTGTGTGTGCGTGCGTGCATGTGTGTGTTTGTGTGTGTGCGTGTGTCTGTGTGCGTGTTTGTAAATGTGTTTGTAAATGTGTCTGAATGAGCGTATACATGTTTGTGTGTATTTAAGAGCGGCAAGCATCATTTGTGCGGATTTTTTAGTCAATTTCGTATGCAGGACAACTGTACGTATACAACAAACACGCGTGATGTTGTGTAAATAAAGCTCGCGTGATCGCGTGACGAATACTAGCATCTATTTGCGTGACGTCACTGTTTCTTGCATACATTTGCGTGACATCACTGTTTCTTGCATCTATTTGCGTGACATCACTGTTTCTTGCATCTATTTGCGTGACGTCACTGTTTCTTGTTTATTACGTCGCATGATGAAGCGCGCATTTATAGAGAAACAGAACGAGGATAGCTTGAGGGACAAACTGCAACCGAAGTAACAAGCTACAACCAACAACACGCACAATACCAGTAATTGTGATGAATTTTAAGGGTTGATACAGTTAATATAATGTCTGTATGTCCATGAAATATAGAGACACATTAACAAGGAGTTAATGTGATCTCTACTCCAGTAGGAAAGTTAAATAATATCAAAAATCTCGCTTCTCGCTGCGTATCATATTATGTAGGTTAATTTCAGGACATATTTTAGTTTACTTTTCTGGGCTACAGCCTACACCTGAGCCACTGAGCCAGCATGGGTCATTACTCATTGGATTGACGAAGAAAACAAAACCAAGGTATTCGCCAAACTATAACTGATTTTGGAAGAGGCTAAATTCTGTAAGAGAGTGAAAAATTGGTGCAAGAGCAGCGTTTTTCATATACTGTGACAACAACATAAACTGTGAAATGACCCATATAGGCAAACGGATAAACGGGGAGCTGATAGTGCAAGTTATACAGGTATCAGGTTGCACTGAATGATATGGATTTGAAGCTGGGGTATTAGTATGTAGGTACCTACTAGTTATATAGATAGGTATAAGTATAAGGTAGTCCCATGATCTTAAAATAGGAATAGGTTGTACTTTGTATCATAACGGCAGAGTGAATTATTGGTCTGGCATAATCCTAAATAGAATAACCCCTCCTTATCCCAAATCTCTGGTGTAAACAGCTGTACAGCGCATGAAGTTGCGCATTCCTGGAATTATGCCAGGGCTGATAACACGCCGAAATCAAAACCTGGATCATTTCTCACACACGTTGGAGAGCTAGCGGAAAAACTAGCGACTAACAACCGTATATCTACCGTATATCTACCGTATAACAACTGTATACCACTTGATAACAGTATTGACAACAAGTTCTATATAACAACTGTATACCACTTGATAACAGTATTGACAGCAAGTTCTATATTATATCACAACTGTATAGTGTATACCACTTGATAACAGTATTGACAACAAGTTCTATATAACAAGTTCTATAACAAGTTCTATAACAAGTTCTATAACAAGTTCTATATAACAAGTGGCATTGCAGGCGGTCTAACTAACACAAAGTTACGACGCACCAGGCACCAGCCTTACCACTGTAATATACTACCTACATAACTCATGGTAGAGCTGTAATAATGAGGGTAGAGGCCAGAGTAAAGGAGTAACTGTGAGTGTGAGTGTGAGTGTGTGTGTGTGAGTGTGTGTGAGTGTGTATCTGTGTGTGT
>CAMPET010000110.1:130024-166831 GCA_946803715.1 Beroe ovata
AACTAAAAGTACGGTAACATCTGTTGATTGAGCATCATCTGAGTTCTTTTCAGTGTTCATCAAGCAGTTTGAAGAAACCATACTGCTTTCAATCTGTGTTGAGTGCTTAATGTTCAGTGTTCTGTGTTTGATGAATATATAACACATTTTTCCCAAAACCAAATAAGATTTGGTTGTTCTTGTCCGCGGCATCTAGCGTTCTTTATTTTAAAGTCAATGATATGAGAAAGAACGCGGCATTTACGACAGACTGCAACCACATCACGTGTAGAAACACTAAAGCTTTTTCTAGTGATGCGGCAGCAGTCTGTCGTAAATGCCGCGTTCTTTCTCATATCATTGACTTTAAAATAAAGAACGCTAGATGCCGCGGACAAGAACAACCAAATCTTATTTGGTTTTGGGAAAAATATCACTCTTTTTTCAATGCGAAAGCAGATGGGCAGCCAGGCGAAAGTCGGCTTAGTTGGAATTTTCAATAAGACATTTTAACTAATGTAAATGATGTGACTCGACCTGACCCATCAGCATCTATTACTATTATGTATTACAGCAGTATTGTGTGGTTGATACCTGGACATATATACCAGCCAATAATTATGATGGAACAAGGAAACACAGACATTGCTTGATGTTATATATAAATCAAGTTGAATATAGAACATTGCAACAAACGAGGTACTGCTGTAGGGATGTTCAAGTTGGGGAAATCTCAGGGACAATGTGGCAAGTGGACGGCTTTGCAACAGGTATCAGCTGCTGGGAATGGGGATCGGGGAGGGAGGTAGGAGTTAGGATGAGGGGTAAAGCCCAGGATTCCAAGGATGGAGAATGCTCCTTCAACTGTCTTGTGTAACCGTGTGTCACGTCACTCGTGTTATACGAGTATGTTAATTGTTATCTTATGTTGGCCAATCGGCAATCAGGAATTGTACTGTCAATTGATGGGTTGCACGGTCCATGAGGATATTGTGATGAGGAATAGGATATGACTGGCTCGTTAGCGATGCTAAGAGGACAGCCGATCAAATGAGGATTGAGGCGGGAGGTGGTATCCTGATTCCAATTGTGAGGTAGATCATGGTCAATGTGGTGCCATCGGGGGAAGGAGGGGTTATGCGGAATGGGAGGATGTATTGGTCAGGAGATACTATAGTACTATAGTACTAAGGAATAGGAAGGGAGGGTGGTAGGAAGGGAGGAGAGGTTGTTATTGTAAAAACGGTGGGAAATGTTGTCGTTGTTGCCCCGCTGAGTTAGCAGTATGAAAGCCGTCCCCAGGCCAAGAATCCAATGTCTTTTCTCCGACAATCTTTTGCAAGAGACTTGCGAATTTCATGAAGAAAATAATTTGACATAATATTACAATATCGCAACTTCGAGATCGAACTCAACATTAAAAATCGTGCCGTTTCTCTGTCAATCTTTAGCAAGAGACGTTCGAATTTCATGAAGAAAATAATTTAAAAGATGAATATTATTGCGCATGAGAGGAATGCAACTTCGAACCAAACATTCAATAAAAATTACAAATCTCAAACAATCAAAATATCGAAACAATTCAAATATCGAAGTTTGACAACTGGGAATTGACCAGTCTTGTTCGTTTATTTACGACCTTACTATAGTTTGTAGTAGAAACAAAGTTTGAATGGTATAACAAAGGAAGAGGGGGTGTTTTTGTGTTCTGAAATAACTCGACACAATAGAGTCGGTACTGGGTTTTTTGCGTCGAAAGCTGGAAAAAACGTGTAATTGGATGTACCAAGATATTTTGGAAAAACCGATGTGTAGTACATCACGCCCGACCGACAGGTTTTCTAGCATACTTATAGCTTCATAGGATAAACGTAGATACTATGCAACATTGGATATCAATGCAACCCCTATGTTGCATAGCAACCACCAACCAGGTGTGGTGAAAATAAATTCGCAAATGCTGCACGTGCGAATTTATTTTGAGGAAACCGTAAGTATACTGTGTAGTGTGTTATACTGTATACCTAGTGTATACGTACACAGTACAAAACTACGAAGTATAGCGACACGCTACAACTACAAGTACACACACAAACACACACACACAAACACACACACACACACACACACACACACACACACACACGCACTCTCACACACACTCTCACACACACTTGACGTTTAGAGTAAGATCTGAGTCCTCCTGAAAAATGAAAGGTTAAGTTCAGCGATATAATAAATTGTGTGACCTCCAATATCGTAGTTGTGGCATTATACTGTAAGTTAATGTCTCAACGAAATTGTATCATAGGGGAACCTCGGCTCTAGTCGCAAACGCAGTAATATACCAAATAGCCATTAATCGAAACAGAGGAATACTATTTTGTTCCCAATCATTGTGATCCCACGATCTAATGTAGCATTCTGCATTGATAAGACTAAACACCCCACAGTCAAAACCATTCCGCTGTCGCTGAGACCTACCGTTCACAAATTGAAAATCTCTCACCTGAATACTACCTGATGTCCATTGTACTGTGTCAGAGTAGGTGTTCCGCACGTGAGTCCTGTACTTGTTGATGAAGTTGATGAGGAAACCACACCGCTCTGCTAAGGCACGCTCTGATGATCCACTTCCCGAGTCGTACATGNAATGAAGAACGCTAGATGCCGCGGACAAGAACAACCAAATCTTATTTGGTTTTGGGAAAAATATCACCATTTTTCAATACCAAAGCAGACGGCCAGCCAGGCGAAAATCGGGTTAGTTGGAATTTTCAATCAGACATTTCAACTATAGTCATTTGACTCCTCCTGACCCATCAGTATGATCTATAGTATTATATCAGTATTGATACCTGGACAATTATACCCGCCATTGTATAATTATGATGAAACAAGGAGACACTGAAATTGCTTGATTGAAGATAAATCAAGTTGAATATAGAACATTGTAACAAACGAGGTACTAGTAATGTAGGGATGTTCAAGTTGGGAAAATCCCAGGGACAATGTGGCAAGTGGACGGCTTTTCAAGCTGCGGGGGAATAGGAATAGGGGAGGAGGTGGGGTTAGGATAAGAGGCAAAGCCCAGGTTGGATTCCAAGGACAAAGATTGGTCTTAAACTGTGGTGTGTCACCGTGGAAGTCACGTGTATGTGTTATGCGAGTATGTGATCTTATGTTGGCCAATCAGGAGTTCCGAGTTATACTGTTTGAAGCCAATATCTTGTACATATTGATGGGTTGCACGGTCCATAAGGATGTTTTGTTGACTCAAGGAATGGAATATGACTGGCTCGTTAGCGATGCTAAGAGGACAGCCGATCAAATGAGGATTGAGGCGGAAGGTGGTATCCTGATTCCAATTCTAAGGTAGGCCGTGGTCAATGTGGTGCCATCGGGGGAAGGGGGGTTATACGGAATAGGAGGATGTGTTGGTCAGGAGATACTGTAGTACTATAGTACTTAGGAATAGGAAGAGAGGATGGTGGGAAGGGAGGGGTTGTTATTGTAAAAACGGTGGGGAAATGTTGTCGTCAACAATTGTTGCCCCGTTGTGTAAGCAGTATAAAAGTCGTCCACGAGCCAGGAATAGGATTAGGACGTCTTTTCTCCGGCAATCTTTTGCAAGAGACTTGCGAATTTCATGAAGAAAATAATTTGACAGAGTATTGAAATGTCGCAACTCCGAGTTCGAACTCAACATTAAAAATCGTGTCTTTTGTCTGTCAATCTTTAGCAAGAGACGTTCGAATTTTATGAAGAAAATAATTTAAAAGAGGAATATAATTGCGCATGAGAGGGATGCAACTTCGAACCAAACATTAATCTTACAATAAAAATAACAAATCTCTAGCTACTAAAATGTCGAAACAATCCAAATATAGGAATTTAACAACTGGGAATAGACCAGTCTTGTTAGTTTATGTACCATCTCACTGGTACAAACTACATGAACGGTATTACAAAAAAGGGAGGGTGTTTTCGCTGTTTTCAAATACCTAACTCGACACGATAAAGTCGAAACTGGGATTTTTTGCGCCGAAAGTTGGAAAACAACATGTAATTTGATGTGTCATGAAATCTGGGAAAAACCGATGTGTAGTGCATCACGCCCGACCGACAGGTTTTCTAGCATAGGTTGAACGTAGATACTATTCAACATGGGATTTGCAATGCAAGTACCCCTATGTTGCATAGTAACCGCCAACCAGGTATGGTCAAAATAAATTCGCGAAAGTTGCACGTGCGAATTTATTTCGAGGAAACCGTGAGTATACTGTGTAGTGTGTACTGTGTACGTACAGAGTACACACTTCAAAGTATAGCTACACATACACGCTACACATACACACACAGACGCACTCACAGTACACACAGACATACAAACACAAAGTACAAACACACACACAGACGCACTCACAATACATACATTCAGACGCACAAAGACAAAGTACAAACACACACATACACACACAGACGCACACACAATACACACATTCAGACGCACATACACACACGCACACACACATTCACACACACACACACACACACACNTACACACACACACCCACACACACACACACACAAACGTTTAGAGCATGATCTGAGTCCACCTGAATAATAATAGGTTAAGTACAGCGACATAATAAATTGTGTGACCTCTATCATAAAAAAATATCGTAGTTCTGATATTAGGTATACTGTAAATGAATGTCT
Organism: Beroe ovata; assembly: GCA_946803715.1. Lineage (NCBI taxonomy): Eukaryota > Metazoa > Ctenophora > Nuda > Beroida > Beroidae > Beroe > Beroe ovata. Next base: position 134,726 of record CAMPET010000110.1, read on the forward strand.
CCACAAAATCATATCATAGGGGAAGCTCGGCTCTAGTCGCAAACGCAGCAATATGCCAAATGGCCATTAATCGAAACAGAGGAATACTATTCTGTTCCCAATCATTGTGATCCCAGGATCTTATGAAGCATTCTGCATTGATGAGACTAAACACCCCACAGTCAAAACCATTCCGCTGCCGCTGGGACCTACCGTTCACAAATTGAAAATCTCTCACCTGAATACTACCTGATGTCCATGAGTGTACTGTGTCTGAGTAGGTGTTCCTCACGTGAGTCCTGTACTTGTTGATGAAGTTGATGAGGAAACCACACCGCTCTGCTAAGGTACGCTCTGATGATCCACTTCCCGAGTCGAACATGGTCACTGATTTCTGCCCCTCGCGTTGGTCAAGGATGAGCAGATACCAGTGACCCTCTGCGTTGTCATTGCAGAAGTTCATGATGACGTCACTCGCCAATGGATCACCTGCAAAGTTAATAGCATTAGGTATACTGTGGACATAATCATCTGGCAACAATTCTGAATATGGTCGCTCAGTATGAGTACTACCTATATAGTCAGTGATGTAGGTGCGTGGGTTGTGTTTGAAAAGGAAGCGTGCATATGGAGAGATGAAGTGAACAGATAGTGCTGATGCAATGGATGATGACAGGTCTCTGAGATACATTCCGTAGATGTTCATGAGGTCGCTGCTGAGCCACTTTTGCCTGGTGTCATTAGCAATGCCGAATGGATCGGGCTGTAGCTCGATAGCAATGCGTCTCACGAGAGCATCAGACTGGCGATCACAATATGGTATGATTGATGTGTGATAAGTGTTGATCATGGATTCTAGTGACATGTGTTGAAGTAAGATGGTGCTGCTAGAACATGATGATGCAAGACGAATGATTTCATGAACACTTTGTGATACATCAACTGGAATATGAATGAATGTCTGTGATACGCCTGTGTTTTTCCTCTTGGGTGGGACTTGTTTCTTGGTCGGTGTGTTGTTGTCATGAACCGGTGGACTTGGTGGCGCCGGTTTCGTCGTTGTAGTCGCCGGTTTGCTCACCTTGGGGATAGACTTCGGTTTTTTAATAGACGTAGAAATATTAGAGTCGATTGTGATTTTAGCTTTTTTCCTTGAGCTACTTATGTACCAAATACGCTCAGGGGTAACAGAAAATGATTTCAAATCAATTTTATTCAACTTAGATGCATTGCTTCTATACTCCCGTGATAATCCAGACTTACTACCCAACCTGATATACTCTTCAAGAGACGCTGTGCTGACGAGAATTTTCTTATTGCTAAAGTTAATTAGGTGAACACCGTTAACAGAAGAAACTCTACTTAGTGCTACGTAAGTTTGGCTACGTGCGAAAATACATTTACCCAAATCAATCAGNGATGGAGCTGATGTGATCGATGATGAGAGGTCTCTAAGGTACATCCCATATATATGCATGAGATCACTGCTGAGCCACTTTTGCCTGGTGTGATTGGCAATGCCAAATGGATCTGGCTGCAGCTCAATAGCAATGCGTCTCACGAGAGAATCAGACTGGCGATCACAGAATGGGATGATGGATGTGTGATAGGTGTTGATCATGGATTCTTGTGTCATGTGTTGAAGTATGTTGCTGCTACTAGGACAAACTGATGCAAGGCGAATGATTTCATGAACACTTTGTGATACATCAATTGGGATATGAATGAATGTCTGTGCTTCGCCTGTCTTTTTCCTCACGGGTGGGACTTGTTTCTTAGTATCTGTTGGTGTGATGTTGTCTTTAACCGTTGGTGGCACCGGCTTTGTTGTTGTAGTCACTGGATCGTCTACCTTGGGAATAGATTTCTTAGACTTTGGTTTTTTAACAGAGGTGAAAATGTTAGAGTCAATTGTGGTTTTGGCTTTTTTCCTACTGTTACTTATATACCAAACACGCTCTGGGGTGATAACAAACGATTTCAAATCCGTATTATTTAACTTGGCTGCGTTACTCCTGCATTCCCGTGATATTCCAGACTTACTACCCAACCGAATGTACTCTGCTAATGAAGCTGTGCTGACAAGAATTTTCTTAGGACTAAAGTTAATGAGGTGAACACCGTCGACTGAAGAAACTCTACTTAGTGCAACATATGTTTGGCTACGTGCAAATATACATTTACCTAAATCAATCAGTGCACATGATAACGTCAGCCCCTGAGCCTTATGAATTGTCATAGCATAGGATAAACATAAAGGAAATTGTTCTCTATGAAGGAAAGCCCCTGGGAAGATCTGAATCTTCCTCTTTACGGGCTTGATGGTGATTGAATCCTCCTTCTTATCGAACAATACCTTAATACCTGTTATGACGTTCGTATGCTCATTTCTTTCCACACCACTCACGATACCGATAGCCCCGTTAACTAGACCGTTAGCTGTGTCGATGTTCGACCTCAGCATTACCCTGACACCATGGCAGATGGGGATTTTCTTTTCCAGCCCAGCAGTGTTCCTTGGATCGTCCAGCCTATCCAGCCTCTGCACAGCCTGTTCAGCAGCCTTGAGGTTCCTCTTGTTCCTGCAGTCGATACTATCTCGTGCGAGGACTTCCTCAAACTGCGGGTGTGCTGCTCTGATAGCTGCCTCGTTGAAACGATCCACCATCTCACGTGTTGGCAGTAGACAGACTGGATTATCACCTGATTCTGAAAGATGGTTGAAGTACTGAATAAGGGAAGTGAGTTTTTCGTCAGGAGAAAGAGCAGACTCAGGTATATCAATACAACGATCATTGAGGGTTTTGATATCCCGGATGTTGTGGGTACCAGTCCTCACACGGTAGAGAAGCGACTTCCATTCGGAATTCGCATCACCCGTCTGTCGTTGATTGATGGTGAGTTCAACAAACTGAAAATCTAGCCAAAGGTTTAGGGAAATTTTACTACCATCAGTAATTTTATGCATCATGTCAGCAGTAACTTCCTTATAAGGGGATTGTGCCTGGACAGGGTCTAATTGCAAAAGATCGCCAAACAAAATGACCGACTTATTGCCGAATGGCGCATTTTTACCAAATAACTCGCATAGACGCATATGAAGGAGCAGCAGAATGACATTACTCACCATACTTACCTCATCCACGATGACACACTGGAGATCTTGTAGAACCACCCTCGTCTGATCCAAGGTTTTCTTGTTCAGGGGTTCGTACTTAGGATGACTGCCGTGTTCCACTGGCAAGTTGAAAGCTGAGTGGAGAGTTTGACCCCTGATGTTATCGGCTGCCAACCCTGTTGGTGCCCCAAGAATATTATCACATGGACGGTTATGAACATTTGTCTGAACATACATGAAACCAACTAGAGCTTTGATTAGATAAGACTTCCCCGTTCCCCCAAACCCACTAACATACAGCAACAATGGTTTGAAATCGCCACAACTACACTTTTTCTCATTATGATCTAGCAAATGTAACAAATTCGCGGTTACCCTATCATATACTCTACGCTGATCTACATTCAAAGTGGAGATATAACTATCCAACTCATCCTGAGTCTTGATATCACTGTTCTTCTTCAAATTTTCAAAGTCCTGCAATGCCTGAGCTATGACAGGATCATCGTCCTCCATATGATCTGCCAACGGATCTTCCTCCTTCCTATCATCCCCTGCTTCCTGATCAGCCCTCTCCTCCATCTCTTCCCTCATTCGCTTGATAGTCGACCGCCTCTCATACTTCTTCTTCATTTCTGGGAGCTCGTCTAGGACTCTAAAGAATTCTTCTTCGTATGACTCACTTGGACCCATGATATCAGTCTCTTGGCGCCATGGTTTATACAAACAAAGGAAGCTATAGTAGAACGACTCAGGATTCTTCTTGACATCAAACTCGTAGTGCTGGATGATAGGAAGTTGACCATTTCTTTTCTTGAGTTGGGCAATTGTCTTCAACCCATTTTCATCTTTGATTTCAATGACCGAATGAGAGGCGGCCTTCTTATCATAAGTACGCTCATAGTTCTTGACATAGTCGTGTAATGACATTTGTTCAAATGGGGGAATGTCTGGTCTCCTAGGGTAGAAGTCGTGGATGAAATCAGGAGCAAAGATGTTGGTGTCTTCGCCATCCTGCTTCCTGAGCTCCTCAACTTTCTTCAGACATCTGGTTCTGTACCTAGGGAATGTTGTGGGAACAAAGATGAACTTCTCACTAATTTGAAAGAGTTGGCCGTTGTTCTGGAGCATCCTATCAATGGCTTCGTGTGTCGACATTTCTCTATTCCTGAGGCAGTGATACACAAATTTGGTTGTGTTCTGAAAAGCAGACTTAGTGTCATCTGTGACAAAGGACTCAATGTGACTTTTCTCTGGCTTAGTGACATATTTGGTTACGTATTCAACAATTGAGAATGAATCTTCTGACAGAAACTGAATATCCATATTACCGCCCCATAAATATAAAAGATCAGGATTATAGTCATTAATATTACTTTCCTCAGAAGTTCGAGCCAGATCATACAACCTCTTCTTCATCTTGTTCTTCCGACGGCCAATAACACATGATAACACATCGTGGAGCTGAAACACTTGTGACTCTTTCCTAGGAAAACCGAAGCGACAGACCTTCTTATACTTACCTCCTGACTTGATGAGTCTCAAACAATAGTCCCGACACTTGTGACGCTGATACTTGTCTACCATGTCATGAAGTTCAGGTTCTACGTTCTTGTCTGGCAATTTGCAGGAAGCGTACTTTTGTATGAAATCTGCAACTTGTTTATCAGAATCCCTCCCTATAACTGGTGCCCCCTCTACCCAGAATAAACAATGAAAATGAGCAACCCCCCTACCCTGATACTCAGTTCGAATGAAATACTTTGTTACCTTACCAATAGGGTCAGCTTTTAGTATGAAGTTGAGAGTAGCTGCGAATCGCTTGTGGATGAAGTTGGACACTAACACAGGATCTTTGGCGAGTACCTCGTTGTCTGATAGGTTCTCGATGCCAGGAAGATCAGTGTTCTGTTCCCGCACGTACTTCACCAGCTCTTCCCAGTCGTACTCTGCGGGAGAAAATGTTACAAACCATGAAGCAGGACCATTTTCCTCACAAATAGACTGAATTTTCTTCCTATTAAAACTCCAATACTGAGGTGTCCCCGGAATATCCCTGACAGATCGAGACAATCGTTTCTGCAGGTCGGGATCATTGTCACCCAATCTCTTCAAGAATTCCTTTGTGCTGATGTTTCCCAAGCCCTTCACGTTCCTCAATGATGCATATACTCCCTGTGTGATCTTCCTCCGTTCATACTCCTGACTCAAGCTGAAAATATACGGGACGTTACGTCTGATGTTACCGTGACTCGAGAGAAGCCTGGACCTCTCGTACTGAAGTGGACCAATTTTCCTATCTCGTTCCTCCTTGGCATTCCTCCCACCAATCCCCCAAGGAAACACCTCCGGGAAACACATGACGTCCAAGTTGGGTTCCTGCAGGGATATGGGCTCGTCATCAACACGTAACAACTGATACAGACTATCCAGCCATTGTGTATTATCCTCAAACCCGTCAATACACGTTACTGTATAGTGTGTGATGAGATTCTGGAAGTCCTCTTCAGACATCTGTTCCAAGATCTTCCTCACTACTTCCTCCTTCTTCTTCTTATCCTCGTGGTCACGGTCATTCTTCTTAGTCTCCTCGTGGTCACTGTCGACTGAAGACTCCTCACTGTTTTCTGTGTTGCCACCCCCTCTGAGCATGCTCAATATGTCCTCCTCTGAAATATCCCGAGTCACATTGTCACACATGACATCATGATGTGACTCGGTTTGTTTTTTCTCAGTAGAGCTGTTGTACTGTGGACTCAAATCATTATAAAGTGAATACATGATATTGCGCTCTAGATCATCACCTGCTTTACAAACTTTAACTGAATAATTTAACTGTGCTGAACAATGGAAACATTTCTTAAGGTTTTTAGCACTACTAAAATTATCTAATGTGTCTATCAACAACGAACGGAAAACCTCAACATCGAAATATTGGAGATTAACCCTCAATCCGTTATTGCCTTCAGACATATAAATCTTACCCATTAGAAAATCCTTGTAAACATTTATAATATCACCAATACTATCTTCACTTATACAATTACCACAGCACGAACGTGTCTTCTTAACATAACTAAGCAATTTCAAAATATCTCCAATATACCTAACGTTCAAAATTAAATTCTGTAATGACTCAAATGATGGTGAACCAATGTCTCTTGTCGGAATCGAGCCAAGGCCCCTTCGCTCAGTACCATCCTCGTTTTGATATGCAATGTTCAAAGGTTCATTGCCGTGACTAGGAATTCTGAGTGACGAACAATCTGTTGAGACCTTATCCGACAGAGAGACAATGGTTTCATCATTCGGATGTAAAGTATGATGACATTTCACACATTTATCTACTACTTGATTTTCGACATAAACATCTGCCACAGTTTTATACACAGCAATATTTCTAGAATATTTCTGACTACTCTTCATACCATTATATAGCTTCTTTAGAAATTTTGATGCCGACACCTTCTGACCAACACGAATTGCGGAACACTGCCCATCTGATTTCTTATGGCAGTCCTTACACAAGTACCCTTTACTCCTCAGAATATCAATGTCCTCCAAATATTCCATCTGCTTCCCCTTGAGCAGGTCCAATTTATCTGAATTATCCATGAAAACAGATTTCCTCTTTTCCGATGTCTGTGCTTTTTTGAATGAAATGCGCCTTTGACACTGATCAATTGAACACAAACTGCAGCATGATTCTTTCCTGTCATGATATGATTTCTTCAAGCCCATGACTATGCTAGCCGCATTAGTTAAGTCGACCGATTTAAAATTGATGAGCGATTGTCCGCAACCAAGTTTCCATGAAACCCTTGTCCTATAGTCCCGCATTTTCCCATCACACCGGTTACATAGAGTCCCACTGACAATGAGTTTTCTTGCATAGTCCAGCAACATAAGTAAGAGTGCATATTTCATTTTATCTGATGGAAGTTTCATTGCTGACAGTTTTTCCGTATCGTGGTCTCTGAGTACTGCAATATCGTCTTCATCAATTGCAGAACATGATTTGATTGTTCCCAATTTTTTACTCTTATCGAAATTGTTATGGGAATCCCCTCCACCCGACAGTTTTCGTTTCCTACAATGTCCAGGACTGACAAGAGTCAAATTTGACATGAGTTCTTCTAATTGTGATAAATCAAACTGTTTACCTCCTATAGATGGGCTGTCTAATGGGGCCAAGTCATCTGTCAGGGATACGAGATCGTCTGTGTCGATAGCAGTCGATGAGGGTGATGAGGATGTAGAGTGTGTCATGTCATCATTGAGACCAGGGGTAGTAGGAGAAGTGATAGGAATACTAGTATTTGAGACTAGATCGTCCGTGCTAAATGACGCCTGTGTACCTGGCTGAGTGTTATCCTGGCTGACATTGTCATCATCAGGGGGGAGTAAGTCAATGGGGTTAGCAGGGATAGCCACATCCTTATAAAGAGGGTTATTGGCTTTCAGCCATACTAGAGCTGCGTGAATCTTATTCACAGAAACAAGACGCTGCCAAACAGCCCTATTCTTCTTAGGAATACCGTGCAGCACAATAAACTCGTCAGGGTTAACAAGTTTAGCCGGCCTATCGCCGAACAACTCCTTGATAGTAGAGTCAAGAGGAGACATTATGTGAACTGCAAACCCCTTAAGCTTATCCATACGAATACTATACGGTAAATTAGCCCCTACTGCTGACACTTTGAATATACTCTGATAACACATAGCTATATGAATGAAGATTCTTTCAAAATCATTCAAACACTTGATACAGTCAGGAAGTAACCCAGTATCCATGCCATTAGCCTTACATATAGTTGGAACCCTATTTCTACCCAATTCCCCAGAACATGCACGACAAACTCTCAAACCAATTAAACTGTCAACAGGCGACTCACCCCTCATCACAACCCGTTCATTACAGTTGAGATACCTGAATAAGGTCTGCCATGCTGAGTTGTCGAGATTCCTCCTCCTGGATGTGATGGTCTCGATGTGGGCGTCGTCGACCAGCTTATCACAGGAGATGCATGGCGTCCTGGGGAGATTTTCATCACGTTTCTTATAAAAATCTAACAAATTTTCTCCATACTTCTCAGTGAGTGTCTGGCGATTAACAATAGTATTAAGACGATTCACACTAAATATTTTAGAAGGTTTATCATGGGGTGGGTACGCTAGTAATTTATACAGATACTCAAAGTCTCCGCAAGCAACTGCTGCATCAAGATCTGCTATGATTTCGTTCATGTTCTTTAGGTCACTGAGGTAATTGTACAACTTTCTGAGGTTGTTGTAGTGAGGGTAAAGTTTTCTGAGGAGAACGAGTTTAGATGAACAAGCATTCACCCCACTGAAGCATTCAGAGGGGTGATTTCTCTTATCTACTGTTAATAAATACGGTTGTGTTGATGCTACAGGACATTCATTGATTTTGTCAAGGAGAACACGAATATCTTTACGACTTACCGATTTACATTCTTCTAGCAACTCCAGTATTGCTTCTACTTCACCTGATTCTGCTGGAATACAATTCTTCACACACGGGCTGATAACCTCTCCCTCGTCATGATCTGTGCCTGTGTGACAGTTTTTAGTCTTCGTAGTTGTGAATGTGTACTTGGTCATACCTCCCCGATAACAGTGTTCAGGGAAATATGGTTCCCAACCCTTAGCGTGACAAGCATCCCCTAGTATAGCATTAGTTTTATCCCCCTCACTTGATAGAGCGACCTTTGCACAGATCTCCCCACAATAAACATTCAACCTATGCACAGCAAAATAAACACACTGAACCCATCTATCCCGTCTAAGTAGAATGTCATTGACTAAGGACCTAGTTAGGAAATTTATCTTAAACCTGTCCCCATACCCAGCAAAATCTCTCCCTCCCGAATATCTTCCCATCAAATCATCAATATCCCCATACTTTAATAGTGCATTAGTTATGATAGCGTTAGCCCGACTTTTATATATTATCCTAGTTTTAGACTTGAGAAATTTTTTGTTTTTGAACAAAGCATGGTAACTTCTCTGATCGCTGTTGGACGGGAGTGATGGGAGAAAAAGTCGCCTCCTCGAGCTCATGATTTGTCTCTCTGCTTTCTTGTACGCATCAGACACGAATTCAGGAACCTGCAATTATGACGGATTTTACATAATATTTGAAACAACGCCCTGAGGCCAATTTCCCTATTCAGTCATGATATCTCACCGAAAAATCGATTTCAAAGCAGCAACGATGATACTGATAGAACGCCGAGGCGGCCCGATCAGCATGATGGTACAATTGAAACTAACCTTATGTGATCGGATGGCCTCCATCGCCTCCTTCTTGGAGAGTTTAGGTTTAGGACCGTGCTGTTCGTCATCTCGACTACTGTGCTCGTGCTCTCCCCCATCCGAGCCTGCCATGTGAACCTGCATCTTCCTATTAACAACAGCATGACGCTCAGCTTTCTTCAGGGACTTTTTGTACCATACGTAGTTCCTCTTGTACTTGTCCCTCCTCAGCTTGGCTTTTGTAGTGAGTTCATACCGAGCATGGGTTGCTTTCCCCTTGTCCGTACTGGAATACTTCTTCATTGCACGCCTGCATGCTTCACGCCAAGCTTTTGTCTTCATATATTCTTCCATTCCCTTAGCTTGGGCCTCTGACCATCCTTCTGTCTGCATGTAGTTAGCCATGGCTTTTCTTTGGGCTTCTGCATACGACTCGGTTTTCATGTATTTTTCCATGGCTTTTTTGTGACCCTCTGTTTCCAGGTACTTCCCATCAGCCTTCTGCTTTGCAACAGTGTAGTTTTCTGTTTTCATATAAGCGTCCAATGCCTTTTTATGAGCCAGCGACCATTTTCCAGATCTGACGTATTTCAGCATGGCTCTGCTTTGAGCTTCAGCCCCAGCTGATGTGAACCTATATTTCCTTCTAGCTAGGTCGATTGCAGCCCTACCACCAGCACTCTCCCTGTACCGCTTGTTACTTTTAGCAACACTCACTTTGCCAGATGGAGTGAGTCTCCACCTAGCTCTGACCTCAGCACGAGAAATGGGTGTGGTGGGCTCCTCATCTGCGTCATCTTCAGGTGGTGGCGTATTTGGCGAGATATCAGCGACTCTGGTTCTCCTCTTCTTGATAACAACGTGTCGAGCTTTACCCTTGCCCCTTCTTCGTCGTTTCCTCTTTGGTGTTTTATCTCCACCAACAGCAGCAGCGTCATCCTCCTCTTTCTCATCTCCACCACCTCTGAGCACAACCCGGCTTTTCTTCTTCGTCTTTATCTTCTCGGCTGTATTGATTTCAGTGAGCATGTTTACCAATGTAGCCTCAGTAAACAAATCCGTACAGCTGCTGTCCACAGGCACTGAAATATAAGGATTAAAGGTAACAACGAGGCATATATAACCTTTCTTCATATGATTATAATGATCGATCCATATGTTTAACTTATCATGGAAAGCGAGCTTCAAACTATACTATTAGCTAGTCTCCCTTGGTTTAGCAAACTGGCTATGATGTTAGGATATTATATAAGGGGCTTCCATCAATGTGGAAAACTACCTTGGACGTTTTTCGACTTTTTCCGGGCGCCTCTCCTTACGGGAGTTTTCTTCTTTTCGGTCACAGCCACTCCCTGTGTCTCTGTGGAAGCTCTCCAGCTAAAGAATGAGATTGGATTAAATGCGAGTTAGAACGCAAAATACAGAAGGTATTATTGGGGAAGAGTCTCAAACGTTCCCAATCACGTATAGAAAAATTGTCGAATGATCAATTTATAACCAGTGAAAATCTGGATACACTGTGACGTGATTGAAAACAAGCCTGACTGTGACCCCTCTCCAAGAAAACCATTCTTTTTTCAACGTAATCGTGCACACCATGCGTGTATCAAAATATGTGATTCTGTAGAAATTGAGTATGATATCTCCATGGAGATTTTGAAGTTGACCACCAATATAACTCACCAGCACGAGGATGGGGTGATAGCACAGCTCTCGGGGTCATAGGTCCTGGTAACACACGACTGCTTCCCTAAGAGCATTATGTAACATATCGGCAGATAGATTATAGTTACTCCTTCCAGTTAGACTTAAACTCTAAATGAAAGAACAGGAACTTGACATTTCCAAGCATAGATTTTGTCAATTTCAGGTTCCTGAACAATGTGCAATGTGCATCTATTATATACTCACCAGGCAGGTTTTGTCTCCCCGTTTTTCCCTTCACAGTGTTCCACTGTCCTGGTCCAGGGCGGTTGAAATTGAGGGACTTCTTTGTTCTCGAAGAGCCTGAAATATGGAAAGTGTTATAATTATAAATGATCTGCAATTCGGCAAGGGCGATTGAAACCCATTCAGTAATAATCGATTTTTCAATTCCATCTCCCAATAGTTATGTTAACTACCGCCTTTGAAATTGCTACCCGGATTTATGAGCTATTTTACCTCTGTTCCGGACAGCATCCGTCAGCAAATTTGTTGCAGCATCCACTGCGGATCTAGTTCCTCTAATGACGAACTCTCTTGAGTGTCCATGGGTTGGAGGAGAGAGGGTCACTGTGGCTCCTGACTCGGACATCACTCTCTTGATGGTCTGCCCACCCTGTTTGAATTATAATATATCATGATTCAATCCATAACCTTGCATGAGTTTCGAATGCAGATCAAAGAGAATGGAGCATATAAAGAAAAAAATGTCGCAAACCTTGCCTATGGCCAAACCACAGAGAGATTCTGGCATGGCTAAACTGCCAAGTACATGTTGACCTGTCTTCTTGATTCTGGTATGAGCTCCACCAGCAACTCTCTTTGATGCTATGCTGATTTCGTCACCTAAGGGCATTATTTATTTTACGGCATAATGTATCAATTATATTTATATGATATTGATATCGTATCCACTACTCAACCATTCATAATCTGAGATACAAATAGGTGGACGCTAAAATTATATAAAATGTTTTCTCGAACCTGGATGGGGCACTCCAGAAGATACAGCAGCTCTTAGGTAGACAGGCTCCCTGTCCTCCATGCCAGTATTCCCCTTGAGGTTGAAGTTTTCCGGGTTCTGTGCCACCGCCTTTGTCTCCTCCACCTCGTAAAATTGAGGATTCGGCATGGTGTAGTAATATCCGGGGTCTGCCCTGCTGGTCACGTGCTTTATGATTGCCTCTCTCAGGATATTACGAGATTTAGCAGCAGGGTGTAGGCCATCCTTTTTGAACAGCTTGGCATTCGCCTGCCCGTTGCTGTCCACGAACTTGCTGTACAGGCTTACCACCCTCCCAGGATACTCCCTTTGGAGGTAGCGGTTGAATTGCTGAGCATGTTCATTTGGGTGCAGGGTAGAGGAGACATCACTCCTGGTCCAAGCTTTGCGAGGAAGAACCTCGCACACATCCACTGTAGCATAGGGATTGAGCTCCTGCAGCTCTGCCATGACCCCATGCACGTCGGTCATCGCCTCATCCTCATCCGTGTNTGTGTCTGTGTGTCTGTGTGTGTGTATGTGTGCGTGTGTGTATGTGTGTGTGTACTATGTCTGTGTAGTGTGTGTATGTGTCTGTGCACTGTGTCTGTGTACTGTGTCTGTGTGTCTGTGTGTGTGCGAGTCTCTTCATTGTCTATTATCAAGTTGTCTGAAACAATACTTGTCTCGATGGCAGTTTACAAGACTCCCGAATACATTGTGATCTCTGATTGCAGATAGGATCTGTTTAGCTACATCGTAAATGGGATTGTGGCAGTGAAAACCGCCGTGAACATTTGATCTCTTATTACCGTTGACTGACTCTTATTAATGAATTTCCCCATTCCAGTCGATGAGAGACCAGCTGGCACGAATCCAACAGGAGATGAGCTCGATAACATTCTCCGATTCTGACTCTGCTGAAAACATCACGGAGAAGTTACAAGGACTGGAGTCCACGAGGAACCGAGTGAAGGAGCTACGAGACAGACTCTCTCGATTTGAGGAGGTATTGCCGACATTTTCTCAGATAAGAATACTTTTTACAGAAATGTGTAGTGAATACTGAAATGTTAAAAAAATAAACCTACGGACATCATTGATCATTCCCGTATTCACCTGGTAAACCCGGTCCGGCTTGAGCAATACTTTAGTTTGGTTGTGTTCTTGAGTTAGTAAGTGCAATATGATAATTTTTTTAAACTTATCAACACTACTTATTACAATCAAATTTGAGGTGGTGCAGTCAAGAGTGCATTCCCCCCACCTAAGCTATGTCTGATGATATGGATGGTAATGTTTCATGTGATAGCGATGGACAGGACTCAGAGAGTGAAGTCACTATCATCACGCCTCCAGAAGAGCTAGAGATAAGTACCTGTTTGATACCTAGTTTCAAGTTTTCAAAATCTGCTTCAACAGATGATATTGTCAATATTGATGCTGATCTCATTGATTTTGATTCATTCCGTTATGTCACAAAAGATTCGCTCATAAAGGCTCTCATTCACTTTATCAGGAATGTTGATCAAATTAACAAAGATCTCACTTCAGTTAAAATGCCCTCAAAGGCTCATGTTAGTTGTCAGTATGAAACCAGAGATATGTTGACTGGGGAAGTGTCTAAAGAAAAAGAGGTCAGGGTTGATGCGAGTAATTCCTTTCCTGAACCTAATGAGAAAGTAGACAGTATTGACAAGCGGGTTGATGAGCTATCAAAATCAATGACAGAAATGAAAATGATGCTAAACTCGTTTTTACTTACTAGAGACTCACTGAACAGTTCTCCCATGCCTGACATGAAAGCTAAGTTTCATAACCAACAAGTGCTTAAACCTAGCTATGCTCAAATAGCAACGAAAATGACCCCTCATAATTGTTCTTCCAATCAGTCAGTCAAGTTATCAAAAGAAACTGATGCTTCTAAGATTGAAGCTCCCAAGCAAGTAGAATCCAAGAGTGCAGAGATCCTATTACTCCTTCCTAACGAAGGTGAGAACAGAACGTTAGAAAACCTAGAGGGTGCAAAGAAAATAGTTGAGACCAAGTTGAAGGATACCCAAATTGAATTTGTGAAGACAAATCCAAAAAGTATGAAAATTATAGTTGGATTCAAAAACCAACAGCTCCGTGAACAAGCTAAGCTGACTATTGATTCGTGTTCTAGTCTACAATCATTTCATTATCACACCAAGGCGGGTACAAAGATGCTCCCAAAAATCTACCTCTCAAATGTCTCAGCAGATGTAATCAGTGATGTTGATAGTGACCTAGCAGGTGTTGAGAGGAGAGACAAAGAAAAAACTGTCATCATCAACAAAATTATTGCGAAGAATCCAGGTGTTGCTCAGCTAAAGAGTTCTGGCCATACTCTTGATGTTGTTTATGTCAATAAGAACTCATCATCTCAAACCATTGCAATTGGTCTTAAAGTTTCTCCGTCTATAAGGCAAGTCATCCTCGAAACTCAAGACAGCAACTTGTATCTTGGTAATAGCAGGTACAAAGTTAAAGATAGATATCATGTCAAATCATGCTATCATTGTCAACTCATTGGCCACATTTCAACTGATTGTCCTAATAAAAATAGCCCTGCCATTTGTATGTTTTGCATGGGGAAGCACAAATCTTCTGTATGCTCCAATAAGAATGACAAGACAAAACATTGCTGTGCTAGATGTCTAGCGTCGTCTCACGGGGATGAAGCAGAAAATTACAAGTCTCACAATGCTGGGGATGCAACATGTCCAGTCATGCTCAGAGAAATGGAAAGGCTGAAGGGAAACACAGAACTGTTGTCAAAAAACGTGATGTGATTGATAGTGCAGAACTGATTGATAAACTCAAAATAGGCTGTTTCAATGCTCAATCAGTGTGTAACAAAGTTATTGGAGTACTTGAGATCCTCACAGATAAGAAAGTGGACTTGTGTTGCGTAACAGAAACTTGGTTCACATCAAAGGAATCTGCAAGATTCTCTCAAATTCATGAACTTGGCTTTGATGTTTTGAACGCCCCTCGTAAAGGAAGAGGTGGTGGTGTTGCATTCATCTACAACATGGATAGGATCAAACCAATCGAGAACAAGGTCTCAGGATACAAATCTTTTGAAGTCTTCGAGTGTATTTTAAAGTGTTGCGAAAAAATCATTCGATTCTGTGTAATATATCGGACAACAAGTACCAAAACAAAAGTTAAGTACTGTGAAACAAAGATGAATGTGTTTCTAGAAGAATTTGACAACTACCTGGATGATCTAAATGGAAAATCCGGTTTCCCTATTATTTGTGGTGACTTTAATTTTCATGTAGAAGACAAGAATGACTTCTATGCGCAAAAATTTATTTCCCTATATGAGAGCAAAGGCTTTTCGCAACATGTATTACAGCCAACTCATCATTGTGGAAGTACATTAGACTTAGTTCTAACTCTTGGTTCTGCTATTGATCAGGTGCCCATAAATGATCTGAACGTTGACACCAACACTGGAACAACTTCTGACCACTATTTCATAAGTTTTGATCTATCAGTTAATGTAAATGGTCAAAGAAATACATCTAAAACCTCGATAAGACAAGTAAGGGAATATCGAAAGATGGACGTACTTGATTTCAGGGAACAACTGTTTTCCTCGCCACTTAATTTAGCTGATTTTCATTCACTGGATCATGCTGTTCAATTGTATACACAGACTATCACCAACTTGTTAGACTCTCATGCTCCACTTGTTGCCAAAACGTTCAATACAAATAGATCCCCATGGTGGAATGATGATTGCCAGAAAGCTAGAACAGTTGCAAGAAGGGCACAACGGAAGCTCATGAAAAACCCCCAGGACACCAATCTCATTGAAATTTACAATGAGAAGTGTATAGACAAGTCCATCATCATAGACAAGACAAGAAATGTATACTATGATGAAAAGTTGATTTCTGCTAGAAATGATCCCAAGCAAACATATAAGATCATAAGTCATCTTCTTGATCGAGAATTTGGAACAAACAAGCTTCCCAATGACCTAGATGACGAAAGCATTGCCAATAATTTCAGCCGATTCTTCAGTGAAAAAGTGAATTCAATCTACGAAGAAATTGAAGATTCACACCAAGACGACATCTTGAATCAACCATTATTGTCAGAGTATCCCTCAGGCACAGATTCTTTATCAAATTTTCGGGAAGTTTCAATTGAGGAATTATATGCACTTGCAAAGGATCTCCCGGATAAATCGTGTTCACTAGATGCAATGCCTATGTCTTTATTCAAAGATTGCTTACCAGAACTAATAAGAGTTGTCCACTACATAGTCAATGAGTCTCTTAGAACTGGTCAATTCCCTGCTGACTTCAAAACAGCAGTTGTCAGACCCTCTTTGAAGAAACCAAACCTAGACTCAGATAGTCTCAAGAATTATCGTCCAATCAGCAACCTCTCTTATGTATCTAAAATCATCGAAAAAGTTGTTCACAAACAAATGGTTGATCATATCCAGAGTCAAGGTCTATTTGCAGATTTACAGTCTGGCTATCGCAAACATCATAGTTGTGAGACTGCTGTACTAAAGATACAGAATGATCTGCTTATGATGATGGATAAGAAGACTAATACTGTTCTTCTTCTACTTGACCTGAGTGCAGCATTCGACACAATAAATCACTCTTTGCTACTTAAGAGATTGAAGTATACTTACAATATTAAAGGCATTGCCCTTCAGTGGATTGAGACATACCTCAATGACAGAAAATTTGTTGTTATGGTAAATGGGTGTAAATCCTCTGAGCGTATTCTTGAAATTGGTGTCCCACAGGGCTCAATTCTTGGTCCCCTTTTGTTCATTCTATACACAAAAGACCTTGAAGAAATTGTCCAAAAATATGGCTTCTCAATTCATCTGTATGCTGATGACACTCAAGTGTATTTCTCTTTTGATGTTCACTCCTCGTGTCCAGATCTAAGCAAGATCAAATCCTGCTTCGAAGAAATAAAGCGTTGGATGAGGGCAAATTACTTGAAGCTTAATGATGACAAGACTGAGTTCATTGACATAGGTTACTATGTCAGTCCAATCAAGACACTTGACATTGGACACGGCACAACAGATTTAACAGTCAGTCCAGTCTTAGCAGCTAAGAATCTTGGTTTTCATTTTGATCATAGATTAAGCATGGATGACCAAATAAGCTATGTTTCCCAAATATGCTATCTCAATCTAAGAAACATCAAGAAAATCGGATCAAAGTTGTCCCATGACCTGAAAGTCCAATTAGTCCATGCAAATATTCTCTCTATGATAGACTATTGTAACTCAATATATGCTGGTATAACAGAGAAGAACATACAGAAACTTCAAAGGATACTGAACAACTCTGTCAGATTTATCTTCAAGCTCAACGGAAAGAAGAAGTGGTCCTCCATAAGTCCATACCTAAAGAAACTACACTTCCTCCCAGTTTCATATAGAATTCAGTTCAAGATAGCACTCCTTGTCTTCAAATGCATAAATAATCTGGCACCAAAGTATCTGTCTGATTTAATTGAGCTAAGGCAAACAAAGAATATCAGTCTGCGGCTTGATAATGACTTTTTCTTTCTCAAAGTTCCTGATCCTGTCAACTTCAAAAGAACAGAAGGCTCATTTCAATTTTGTGGTCCAAAAATATGGAACAATTTACCCTATGAACTAAGAAGTATGGGAGAAATTGCCGAATTTAAAAAATGCTTAAAAACATATTATTTCAAAATTGCTTTTGCTGATGTAGAATGAGACATATAACCTCAGATGCCAACTCACTCTTTTTAAGTGCACGTATTTAGACAGTAACTTTTCTTAAAGAGAACCTTTGTTTTGTGACATCGCCACGCTTAAATGGCTAAAATAGTTAAACCCGAGTGGAACTTATTTGACAATGTCTAAGCGTGTAAGAAATATTTTTATTTATTTATTTATTTATTTACAGTAAAGAACTATGTCTCAATTGAAANACTTCGCCAAACTTAAATCTTAACTACTGGCGCAAATTATTGGAACCATCAGGAACCCAATTGAACTCAAACTCTTGCTTCCAGAACATGTCCCCAATTTGCGGCAAATTTTTTCCTTATGTGCACATTGGACATAGTGATATGGTGTGTGGCGGCTTCCCGTGGCACCAAAACGTTGAATTGACAAGCAAGAGTCCTCATATAACTTATTTCAAATCGCTATTGCACCCTAGATCTAAATTCATCCACAATCGCCCAATATTGCATGTCCCCACTTTGCGGCAAATTTGTTCCAATTCGGGGAAAGATCATATGCATGCACATTTTTGTGACTCGATGGAACGCGCGTGCTCATTAGTGATATACAAAGTTCACTTTCACGTGAGTTTAGGGCGCAGCGACAGTAGAATTAACACGGTGGAAAATATAGCCCAAATATCGGAATCTAAATTTGCAGCGATTATCGTTTATTTCGACGATAAAAGAATTGAATGAGCAGACGATACGAGTGTTCTGTCAGCGGGTAAAGTACTATAATAGAAGGTACCGGTAACCGGAAGCGTAAATTTCTGAGTAGAAACAAATTCCCTCATGTGCGACAAAATGAAAACATGTATCATGGGATACTTACAAATTACTTTTTATTTACAGAGATAAATCATATTTATTGATAAACACAGGGTATGAAGGTAGGTAGGTACCGGTTGTTGACCTCTAAAGCTCTGACTGTTGACTGTTTTCATCAAACCAAATGCGGAGAGTGGGAAGGACCATATTTATCACAACTCATAATAATACAACTCCGTCTACAATACAGTTCAAACTGGATACTTTAAGAATGTCTGTTGAACGACATCAGTCATACGGCCCCGAAACACAACAGCCTAGTTCAGCAGCTATGTTTCGGGGCCGCATATTCCTTGCGATTCAGCACGATGGGGAGTGGGAAGCACCCGTCTCTGTCACCCTCTGAGCTGGACACTGATATTATGATACTGGTGGTACTGGATGTGGTGTGTAGAGAGTGGAATTGTAACGAGTTGCACTCCCAAACACTCGCTCTTTCATCATCATAATCGTCTGGGCGCTCATTGGGTGCCTGATGTCNGCCCGTCGCCAAATTAATATTTCGTAGACGGAACGCGCAATACACTGTTATATGCGCACCGCCATATGCACGCCGTGATCCAAAAGATCCACGTTAAATTAACGCTGATCTGCTCCTAAATACTCATCTCTGATTGGCTGTTCAAAGTATAACATTTCACATTGAATTTGCGGGAAGAGATGGACCATAAACAGTATCAAACGTCATTACCATTGCCATGCTGTATCACAAACACTATCAGTATCATGAGCTACAGAATGCATTGTTATTGTTGAATCTTGCTCATGTCAATATCTCATACTTAACAGCTTTCATTGATCAGTTTTTGCTTTGTCATCATGTATGGCTGAAACACGGGATCTGGCGATCTTCCAATCCCATAACGTCGACCAATTCCAAATCCAATGACTATCATATTATGATAAAACCCAAACCTATCAATAGTCATTATATAAGTCGTTTCATAGTGTATGATTGTACCCATGTCAATAGGTTAATGAGTATTAATTAAGCCGTCCAACTCCAAGTCAGTTTTTCAGCTTTGTATTTTATATTAAGATCGAGTCTACTACCAGTACCAATACCATGTTGTGCAGGATCTTAAATACTACACAAATGGCACCAACTTCGCGGCAACAAGCCAGTCCCCAAATGAAGGAGTTGGTTCTCAATGTTAATCTGAGGAACATGGCGGAGAAGAAGCGGCTCATGGCACTTCAGGCGAAGATAAAGTCGCAGAGGTGGAGCTGTGCTCCAATAAACCAGGAGTGCAAAACCTGTCCTGACAAGCTGATAAACTTTGTCAATGATGAGGTGATGAAACCGTGGTTGTGGCCGACGAAGGTGACAGCGCAAATGACGGGATTTGGCGATTCCACAGTTCGAAAGTGGAAATCTGAGCTCATGACCAGGGATAGCTTTGAGCGTGCACCAGTGTCGGGGCGACCGTCGAAACGGTTTCCGATCTGGGCACACATTTCCATCAGGAATATTGTGACGGGGTTCTACGGTCACAAAGGGGGCAAAGCCACCATGAGACAATATCCGACTGTCAGCAACGTCATGAAGGAGTTCTATGAGTTACACGTCCCTGGCGATGAGAACCACCCGGGAGAGGTCATGAAGGTCTCTGAGACGACCTTCAGAAAGGAAATCAAACGGGCGGGATTCAAATTCGTCAAGGGGCGTGGCCACACCGCCATCATCAGTAGAGATGACGTTGCCGCAGATCGGGTGGAGTTCCTGAGGAAGATCTCACAGTACGTCCACGAGAAGAGGAAGATCTTCTTCACGGATGAAACCTGGTGTAACGTGCACCACCAACGTGAGAGGATGTGGAGAGGGAGCAAGGTGAACCCGGTGACAGGGAAGACTGAGTTCCTAGAAGGGGGGATGGCAGCCCTACCTGCAGGAGAAGGCACACGTATCATCGTGTGCCATATCATGTCCGAGGATGGGTTGGTGGATGGGGCAGCTGATGTGTTTTTTTAGGGGGTGAAGAAGTCTGCAGACTATCACCAGGAGATGAACAGCGAACACTACGAACACTGGATCAGAGAGAAGGTAACAGTAACACTGTAACACAGGACTCTCCTTTGTGACCTTTTATCTTGATCTTATGTCCAGTGCACTGGATAGGTATGGTGTGTAGTAACAGAAACTCTCCCAACAAGGTCCTGCCGAATCTGCCCTGTGACTCTGTGGTAGTTATGGACAAAGCCAGCTACCATAACAGGTTCACGGAGGAGAGCCGGAAGCCGAAGGCTGCGTGGAAGAAGGCGGACATCGTTCAGTGGTTGATCTCCAGGGGGGAAGTAGGTACTGATCTGACAACCAAGACAGTGCCTCAACTGCTGATGATGTCCAAGACCTATCACGTTGATCCGGTATACAGGGTGGACCGAATCTTGGCAGAGAAGAACATCACGGTGCTACGTCTTCCCACCAAGCACTGTGAATACAATCCGATCGAGCTGGTGTGGGCTAAGGTGAAGAGGGACGTGGCTACCCGAAACACATCTGCTCAAAACAAGAAAAGCGTGATGAGCATGATTCATGATGCTTTTGGTGCCATCGACAAGGAGTTCTGTCAGAAGGTAGTGTGCCATTGTTTCGGTATAATGGACAACGCTATGGAAGCAGAGAAAATAGTCGATGTTCACGTCAGGCCTGTCATCATCGGCCTCACTGATGCTGATGAGGTTGGTGATAGCGTTATCATAACCAACATCAACTTAAATAAAGTGGAACTGTACCCGTGTACACTCTTCATCGACGATAACTCACTCAACTGATCGTTCTCAGGAAGATGAATTCGAGGATGAACCCGAGTTCAGAACTGGAGTGGACAGAGGGGTAAACGAGTTGAGACTTGGGAATCGAGCTGAGGAGTTGAAGGAAACTCAACTCATAGAGAAGGTGATCATGGAGTCAGCCTTGTATTACAATGTCACATCGGCAAAGAAGGTGGGGAAAGTATACAGCATCATAGTTTTTACTCCCAACATACTATGATGAGTTTAGAAACAGAAATAGAGGGAGGTCTTCTGCTTCACAGGAACATATTTTTAATGGCTGTCCTCATACAGGAAGTGACGAAATGTCAGTGTGGGAAGAGCAAGTCAAAGTCTACTGATGGACAGTCGGCCCCAACAAGAGGCACAACCTGTAAGAGCTGCAGTTGTGCAAAGTTCAGGACACAATGTGGCGAACTCTGCAGCTGTGACCCAGCATGGTGTGCCAACAGATCAGTGGCTTCATCCTCCACTCGGAACGTGGACACAGAGACACGAGGCAATATGCTGGAAGTGGAAACAGAGGATGATCTTGAGGCGGACCGTGAAGTTCATAACGATCCCGAAATGTTAGATGCTTTGAAGAAGAGCATGGCAGACTCCAAAGCTCTTCATCTCATGGTGATAGAGGAGAACATAAAGCGTGCAAAACGAAATGCTGTGATGATCGAGGAATACCATGAAGCCGAAAACGCCAGAAAGCGTTCGAGTCAGCTAGCAAATCTCGTCATCTGCCCAGTATTTCCCAATTTCACCACGGCCAGAAACGTTCTTCCCATGTCAGGACTGTATCAGCAGCAACATGACCAAACTCATTCACAATCGTCCGCATCAAGTTATACGTCACGCCCACCTCATACAATCCCAGCCACGCGTTCATCTGCCAGTACCACACTCTCAAATTCACATCAATCCCTCCACCGTCCAACTCCATCTGCCACACCCACACATCCACCTGCCACACTCGCACAATATCCACCTGCCAGTGCCACACCCACACACTCACCTGCCGCACTCCCACACTCACCAGCCGCACTCCCTGCACAGTGTGCTATTTGGGGTCGCGTGGTGCCGTGAGCTCTGGACTTGACTCGATATCACACTATTGATCCAGGCTCGCGCCATCACGTGACTCAGCCTAGCTGAGCGTGTGCATTCGCCCCTGATGCAGTTTTAGAGAGAGAGTTTTCAGTTTGGTATTGGCTCTGATATAGCTTACTCGCAAGTGGGCACTCGGCCCAGGTTTTCCGCCCTGCAAGTTATGCCTCTTCCCTGCCTAACCTAAATTATCATGAAAATGTCCTAAAGTCACCTAAAATTACCTGAAATTACTGATATACGGCACAACGACAGTGCATCCCACATTCACCTGCCACACCCACACATCCACCACCTACGATGTCAAGCTCACCGTTGGCCTCGTCACAGACACACTCACATTTAAATCGTACTGCACCACCGTCAAATACCCCCACTACCATCAGGATTGGGAACGTCAAAAAATGAAAGTTGTTGAACTTCCTCATATTTCCTCACTGTACCATGATAATCAGGATTCTCTCTTCGTTCTATACTCTGTACTCACACTCATGTATAGTGTATACCTACACGATAACCAAGTATCTTATGTAAACAGTCTCCACGTTGTATCACACATGTGTGGATCTGAGATATGGAGAGTGACGTGTATCATAGGTAGGTAATGAGGAAGTCAGTGATCTAATTTGAGATCTGGCCCGCTCTTTCCAGCAGATCATCCAGTCCTTGTGATCTGTCAGGAAATCGCTGGAGTGTTTTGTTAATGCAAGAACAAAATGCCAGCACTCAGCTGGCAACAAGATTCCATGAAAGCCGCGCACTGAGAATGAGACAGTGAGCTCGAGAGATGAGCTGCAGAAGAGATGAAAGAGAGAATCAATAGAAAAACCATCTGTATATTGTGTAGTGCTTATCCTAACCAGTTATGGTGCATGTAAAGCATGTTCGCTGTGTAATGTATATAGGACTGTACTTGTACTACGTTTGTACTACCAAGACCTCTACGCACTGATCTCGCAAGCGTGATCAGCTAGAAGGTCTTATGTTTCCCGGAACAAGATATGGAAATAGCGCGCGTCCATTCAATTATGATATCAATTACCATTAACGTGTCACGTGCGCATATCGGACGCTCTAATTCGTCGGAATCTCTCAGCCAATCAAAGCACGCTGCTACTAACTTTTTGCGCTGACTATAAGTCATTACGCCCATATATGGAATGATATGCGCGCGTTCCCTGAATTTTAGCGCTGCGATCCACTCATTTTAGATTTGCGAGGATTGTGTTTCTGCACTGGATAATCAGCTGATACCCGTATAAGGAATAACTAGGTAGCAGGGCATATGTAAGGTCATGTCTTTTACGTTGGTGGATTTGATTGCCTAGTGTGATATGAGTGTTCTTGATTTTTTTTTCTATTGATTCACCAATGTTATGACATTTCACAATCTGCCTTTTCTTCAAGAGATCTATTAATCCCGATTTTGATGTATTATAGGATAAGTAGAATTATGGAATAAGTAGACTTCCATCTCGGAGATGGCATCTCCCAAGTCCCACCCCTAGCAGAATAACAGTATGGATATATTTGGATCAACATGAACAAGTGAATGTCTGTAAAAAATGACTCATGTTAATTGTACAGCTGCCCGCTACAAGGATTGGAAAGTACAAGTCCCAGCAATGCAACAGGAATCTGAGGAATGAATAGCCAACACTGAGCTCTGTTTCACAAACTCTTGTTTATGATGCCCATTTACAATTCTACTCATTAGGAAGACAGCATCACAAGTCCCAGATTAGGTAGGTTTTCATCATTATTTTGTACACATTCTAACAGATATTTTGAAAGATACTTGCCCAATACCCACTCATCANTTTTCTTAATGTGAGAGAACGGGCAGGTTTCAGAACTTCAACTTTTAATATGTGGTGGATAATAGTTTCGAGATTGCAAAAAATCAATTTCAGCGAAATTCATTCATCGGAGCCCCAATTATGACGTCATAAGTAGAACTGGGTGACGTGTATCTGAAATTCCGAGCACACCGCATTTCAGAAGTTTGGTGTTTTTTGTCGCAGGAAAAATTTTTGCTGAATTAGAACTGGTCGTTATCTGCGTTATTGGTCGAGTTCTTTCAAAGGCCTAATTAGTTAATGGCCTAATTAACCTAATTAAGGCTAATATCTCGCGATGTAAAACAGGAAGACTAGTTTTTCCAACGGGATTATGATTCTTTGGTTTCTGGTGCTGATAATTTATCATTTCAATTTATCTAACGACCCAATTATTTAATTGGATAATTGACCAATTAGGCTAAACTCGCCTTAAACGTCTGAATTTCGAATGGAGTTACAGCTGATTGTTCTGTTTATAGAAAAAGTAATGTTTCCCAAGAACAAGTGAGGTTTAATATCGATTGACAGTTAAAATCTGCTCAGATACTTGGATTTCTGTTAGTAGTGAAATAATGAATATTACATAGGTACCTATATGTTGTACCTATATGTTGTCTAAGGTATATCTATATGTTTATAAGGTATATCTCACTAGTCTAGGACTGAAAAAGGGTGATATTTTTCCCAAAACCAAATCGGATTTGGTTGTTTCTGTCCGCGGCATCTGGATTCTTGCGTTCTTTATTTTAAAGTCGGTGATATGAGAAAGAACGCGGCATTTACGTCAGACTGCCGCCACCTCACTAGAAAAAGCTACTGTGTTTCTACACGTGATGTGGCGGCAGTCTGACGTAAATGCCGCGTTCTTTCTCATATCACCGACTTTAAAATAAAGAACGCAAGAATCCAGATGCCGCGGACAGAAACAACCAAATCCGATTTGGTTTTGGGAAAAATATCACCCTTTTTCAGTCCTAGACTAGTGAGATATACCTTATAAACATATAGATATACCTTAGACAACATATAGGTACAACATATAGGTACCTATGTAATATTCATTATTTCACTACTAACAGAAATCCAAGTATCTGAGCAGATTTTAACTGTCAATCGATATTAAACCTCACTTGTTCTTGGGAAACATTACTTTTTCTATAAACAGAACAATCAGCTGTAACTCCATTCGAAATTCAGACGTTTAAGGCGAGTTTAGCCTAATTGGTCAATTATCCAATTAAATAATTGGGTCGTTAGATAAATTGAAATGATAAATTATCAGCACCAGAAACCAAAGAATCATAATCCCGTTGGAAAAACTAGTCTTCCTGTTTTACATCGCGAGATATTAGCCTTAATTAGGTTAATTAGGCCATTAACTAATTAGGCCTTTGAAAGAACTCGACCAATAACGCAGATAACGACCAGTTCTAATTCAGCAAAAATTTTTCCTGCGACAAAAAACACCAAACTTCTGAAATGCGGTGTGCTCGGAATTTCAGATACACGTCACCCAGTTCTACTTATGACGTCATAATTGGGGCTCCGATGAATGAATTTCGCTGAAATTGATTTTTTGCAATCTCGAAACTATTATCCACCACATATTAAAAGTTGAAGTTCTGAAACCTGCCCGTTCTCTCACATTAAGAAAACAAAATTTACCTATTTTTCTTATGATTTTTGCATCAGAGTGCCTCAATTAACCTCAATTATNAAGTTACTTAATGATAGTTCATTTCAAGTGCAAGTAGTACTGATCTGTAAGATGGGTTGATTGTTATATGAGTTACCTGCAACTGCACTGAAAGGTTATCATCTTTACTATAGCTTAAAAAACAGGCTCTGCATGATCACTTTCAGCATATAATACAGAGTGACTCCCTACATGTCTTGGGAGGTTTTGGACACAAATGATCAGTTTACATTGCTCGGTTCCACATAGCTGTTTGTTTTGGACTTCCCTGTCCCGTGAAACTGATTACTGTGGAGTACAGCTACTTTTTGTCTTTGGCTTAAGGTGTTCTTTCTACTTTGAAAGACATGTTGTACTATAAAAGACATATTGTCATACTTCAGATTTCTTAGCATACTATCCTCAATGCATAGATTCAATTGATGGGAATGGATTGTTGAGCTGAAACACAGGTGAGTCATTCGTTTCTGGGAGCTGCAGTGTTCAAAACATCTGTTGGGGGACAGTTGGACTTGATGAGTGTAAGTGTTTTCCCTCAACACAACATAGAAGCGTCTTTTTATAGAATTGGGGAGGAAATAGTTAATATAAATATTCATTGTTGTATTGTGCTGTAAAAATATGATTCCATTCGATTCAATCAAGAGTGAGAAGTCAGCTTGCACAGAAATAATCCTGTGAATCCCTACTCCTGATGAAAATGTCACCATGCTTACAGCTTAATGATTGTTCTGGGTTATTGTCTGCAACAAATTTGCGTAATACATGCGTTTACCACCCAATGAGATGTCACGATTGAGGACTCATCATCTGAGTGAAGCCCCAAGTAATCTGAGCCATTTATGTGCTAAGTCACCAGCAGACTGGTTATTATTATTATTTCAAATGCTTGGTCGTTGCACTGTTCAGTTCTTTAGTCCATGCATGCTGCATAGTGACCATGATCCGCTTTAATTATATGTATTTGATAATTGTGCTGTTTCCCATTGGTTTCTTTGGCAACTACTTGACCCAATAAATCTATGGAAATTAAATGATCCTCCAGTATGTGTTTTTATTTCTGTGTCCAAGTGAGCAAATAGAAGGAAGTCTGATTGGTTGGCATTTTGAATACATTGTGTGATTTGCTGTCCCGTCAACGGATGAAATTCTACCAGGCTCAGATAAGAGTCGTGGTGGAGAATGAGTAGCAGCTGGGAAAATGGTCGCTGAAATCCTAGAACTGCTGCAAATAAAATGACCCCCGGTTTAGCGATTTCTTTCACCGTTAGGAGGTTGTTGAATAATCTGCATGTAGGTCCTGCCCCAGGCCAGCCACGTTAACAGAGGGGAGGTTAAGGGGCCGCGGCCCCCTCTAAAAAGTGGATCTCTGATGAAAACTTTCTATTTTCATCAGAGAACCTCTGGCTTCAACTCCCACTTCTGTTTAAGGGTGTGACCTAATTAAAATCAGCCCTTGAAACAAATGAAAATTTTGAGCATCTTATTTTCTTCACTCACTCGGAAACTCGACCCGATTTGCTCATCGATTTGCATCAGTATTGTAATTCAGTGTACACAGCTTTGATTTGGAATTGAGTTTGAAAAAGTTTTTGTGGTTCTGGATACTTAGTACAGTTGAATTATGCAAGAACAACTGCAGGTAGGAATTTTTTCCCAGATTTGCCTAAAAATCCAGGATAACGCCCATACTATTAGGGGCTTTCACCATGTTTATTTGATTACTTGACGAGATAGATTTGCCTTACAGTGCTCTAATGATGCTACGAAATTCCAAGGCTATTTTCCCGTAGGCTATAAAAGTATGCCCCCAGACGCGCCATATAGTTACTACACTTAGTGACTACATATTATTGTCCACATGTGTGTGTGTGTGTATGTATGTGTGTGTGTGTGTGTGTGTGTGTGTGTGGTTGTGCAAACCACAGCCACACTCACACACTCACACACACACACACACTCACACACACACACACACTCACACACACACACACACACACTCACACACACACACACACACACACACTACCGCTGTAGGAAGCATGTCTAAGCGTGGTAGAGGAGGAGCTGCAGGTTCCAAGTTCAAGATTTCCCTGGGTCTGCCAGTCGCAGCCACAATGAACTGTGCTGACAACACTGGTGCTAAGAACTTGTACCTCATTGCTGTGAACGGGTTCGGTGCACGACTGAACAGACTTCCGTCTGCAGCTACTGGCGACATGTTCCTTGCTACTGTGAAGAAGGGAAAACCAGAACTCAGGAAGAAAGGTTTGTGTCATGTGTTCCATTTTGCTCGTTGAGGTTTTTCGAATTTTGCTTTTTCAAAGTTGCAGTGCGCTGCTTATATCATCCGATATTTCACGTATCTATAATGTGGTAACTGTTGCAGTGATACCAGCAGTTGTAATCAGACAGAGAAAAGCGTATCGGAGGAAAAATGGAATGTTCATATACTTCGAAGGTTTGAATCTCTCTGTGTCTGGTGATCTTCCTAATGTTAACAGTGTAATAGGGTAACCAATTCAATTATAATGCTCTCAATTCAATTATAATGCTGATTTCCTTATTTCAGATAATGCAGGCGTAATAGTCAATCCGAAGGGTGAAATGAAAGGTTAGTTTGATTTGTTTTGTCGTACAGTGTCACAAAAGCTCCGCATTGTACCAAAATAAACTCTCCGATTTGACGTATTTGGAAGGCGCGGTGATACGTGTGCTATGCGATATGAATGGATATAGCAATATTTACAACATTTTGTAGCGCGCGCGCAGGCCGCGCATTCACTCCATTGCTCACTTCGTTTTTTTCTCAGGTTCAGCTATTACGGGACCAGTGGCGAAAGAATGTGCAGATTTCTGGCCGAAGATAGCTTCAAATGCTGGCAGTGTTGCTTGATTTATTTGATCCATTTTAAACCGTGTCTCAATTAGTTCAACATGTTGCCAGGATTTGTGTTTGTTCCCACGTTGCGTGACCCCAAATTTCCGCGAGCGCTTATAAAAATCCCGCCAGCGAGTGCAAGGTAAGGGAGTAATTTTACCTGGCGATGCTAGGCCCAGCTTACGCGAGCGCTTGCAGTCAAGCGATGCAAGATTGTAGGATTTTGCCCTACCGTCGGTGCGCGCGATTTTCAATCCGCCAGCAAGGGTAGGGTGAAATCCTACAAATGCAAGACCGCGCCGCTGAGAATAAGTTCGCATCGCGAAACGAAATTCTCGTCATGGACAGTGGCTATCTATATCCTTGACAGCCAGGGATCCCTAGGAAGTAATCCTATTTGCTGTTGCCTGTCGCGTGGCACTGGCTGGACGAATGCGAATTGTAGGAATGACAATTGCGCGGCGCAGACGGTAGGGTAAAATCCTACAACTTGACGAATCGCAGGACTGAGGATGGAGAATGTGAAACAATTGTAGGGTTTTTCCCTACCGTCGGCGCAATTGCAATTACGCCCTTGCCAGGCGCTTCTTCCAACTAGCAAGGGTAGGGAGAAATCCTACAAGTGAAACAAAGAATACAGCAGAGGTTCTCTTTAAAATAAAAACAGCAGAATTAATCTAAGCCTTGTAAGCTCTGCTCTTCCTGCAACCCCTGGCCATCTCGTGATTCCTACTCTTCTCCCGGACACGAGGCTTCGCGTGAGACTTGGGCACTCCAGGGGCGCCAAAGTGTCTGTTAGCTTCCCTCGCGTTACGTCGACCCTGCATGATCACGGTGTTCTGACCAAGGGGCGCCTCGACTGCGAGCTGCTCGAATGTGAGGATACTTCCTCCGTTCTTGACAATCCTGAGAAGATATGAGTTTCTGTAGATCAACAGTGGCATATCTTCGTTACCAACAGCACTATTCGCCGCCATCATCATCAATTCCGTGAAATTGGAAATTGGGCTGCTAGATAATCGTACCTTGCTCGAGCACTCTCAGTGAATCGGAGAGCACAGATTTTCAGTTTTGGCACCTCGAAGATTCTCTTATCGTCTGTCACGGTACCAACCACAACGACTGTCTTCCCTGGGGTGCGAGTGTAAGTTACAACTTGACATGTTGAACTAAGGTAGATGTGAAGCAAAAGGATGGATTCTGTAATTACCCTCTCTCTGCTTGGACTTCATTTGTCTGACGATTCTGGCGACAGAGATTGCTGGTCGGTTCTGTCTGGACATGAACAACCTCCTGAGAATGACCTGCAAAGAGAGGGCATGACATTCATCCAATCATTGTGAATTTCATGAAGCAAAGTTGTTGTTCTCATGTTTGGCATTTACCAGTTTTTGTGCTAATATCATGTCACCATCCACAGTACAAACTCAGCACTCACCTTGTTGAACTTGGCGTCAGTACGTCTGCTGAGGAAACGGTACAGTTTCACGAGCAGTCGCAGATACACGTTCTGTGACGCTGGTTCCTTCCTGTGGACCTTACGGTCGTGCTTGTGGTTGATGTCGATACCCATGGCTAAGGTGAAGGGGGGGGGGTTAGTAGTATTGGGATATTGCTCGATGCGAGGGTTGGAGTGAGAGGTGGATGGAACTCGGCAGTAATAAGACAATGCCATCATAAATAAAAACCACGATAAATAAATTAAATAAAAACCATAGTCATTCTAATACCGAATACACCGTCACAATTTTGGTAATTACATCATTGACAGGCAAAATCCTTGACTGCTATTTAGTTTGCACACAGTAATGACAGCACTCAATCACTCATATCATACATCGGAGTGGTACAGAATTACTGATCTCAGTGCTGTGTTACATATCAGTACTGTGGTGCAGGTTGCTGTGTTACATATCAGTACTGTGGGGTAGGCTGCTGTGCTACATATCAGTACTGCGGTGCTGGCTGCTGTGTTATATGTCAGTACTGCGGTGCAGGTTGCTGGGTCAGCATTATTCCGAATCTCTGTTTCACCAGTATCCTATGTCTTGAGTACTTGTCATCAGGGCTGAATCTGGCAGGGTGTGCTGAGAGCGTTGCTTTACCATCAGGTGATAACTTGGCAAGTGTGTACACTCGCTTACCATCGCCATCCAGGTAGTATTGGAGAAACATGATAGCTGTGATGAGGTTTGGGGGTTTAGAGTAGAGACTAACAAATACAGAATCATTGCAATCATTAGATATGATCATATTCGCATATGTATTTCCATCAATATCGCAGTGAAAGTCATCTATTATAGATGTTATTCGATAATCTTGTTCAATGTTCAGTTACAACCAAAATAACCCGTCTTCATCCCACACACACACACACACACACACACACACAGTCACATCAATATCTCGGTCTTTATTTGTCCAGCAGCCAATCCAGTGAAAGAGTGAGCAGTTCGAGGCCCAGATTATAGTCTGGTTTTCAGGATTTGAGGCGGGAATGTACCGATGAAATGAGTGTGGATAGTCTGTTCACCACGGCGATAAACTCATCAATACTCCATTTGATACTCCTCGCTATTTTGCTCTCCACAGTGTCATCCTGCGATACAGGGAGCTAGGGTTGACAGGGGCTAGAGATGACAGGGAGCTAGGAATGACAGGGGATTTGACATGTTTAGATGATGAAATCACATGACACATTGACACATACCATCTGTAAATTGAGATTGTAGAGTCGGCGACTAGTAACTGTGAGGGAGCAATCCTCAAGGAGGCTCTTGAGAGAGGTCACACTTTCCCGGAGGTGTGTGATCGCTGTGTCGGCCAGTGCTCTCTTCTTGCGTTGAGCTGATGCTGCACCACACAACACACACATCACGCCGTACCACACTGTCTGGAGGAGGAAGGGGTGTTAATACAGGAGCTGGTAACTTGGTAACAGAGCTAGGGTGGTGTCAGGGAATACATGGTAACTGTCTAACAGAGGAGGGTAGTTCTCTGCTGTTAGCAATCGAGGTACCTCTATGAGGCATGACAATCGAGTCAGGTGCCTCGAGTTGAGAGTCTCGTCTACCAACAACTCACTCCCCACTTTCTTGTGTAACTCTGTGAATGATGTGTGTTCATAGGATTCACACACACACA
>CAMPET010000110.1:173279-202162 GCA_946803715.1 Beroe ovata
TGTGTGTGTGTGTGTGTGTGTGTGTGTGTGTAGGATAACGAGTTGGTATACGAACCCGAGCACAATGAAAATCTTCCTCCTTTTTGAGTATCTTATCAGCTCTTTGAATTGCTTGTTTATTGTTCAGATTGTCCAGGGCATCTGGGAATGAGAAACTCCATTACAGCTGAGGTTGAGAGCTAATAACCTAACATTGTGATTGTGTGATTCTATTACAACTCACCATAGAGAGGTCGGAGTTTCCTTTCCGTATGCGGGTCTCTTTTGTTTGCCATACACGCCTAGCAACGAAACGTGTTTTTTCAATTTCCGTCGATCTCAAGCGGCAATTGAATAACGTATTCTAGCACACTATCTAATGCGCATATTGCATGTAAGCATTTGGGCAAGAATTACATGTACAGTGAAGTTAACCTCTACTGAACAATAACCTGATGCACATTATGCAATTCAATATGGCAGTGGCAGAGATCATACAATACCCATGTATAATGAAATCAAATACCCTCGTTACCATGGATACCAAGCGTGAAGATTCCTGCACTCTTTATGATAAGGTCACATTATTCTCTTTAAATGTCCTGCTGCATTGCTCAGAGCTGGCCTTGTTCTTTAGTTTAACTTTTGTGTCCGGAGCAATATCGCTTTGTCAATTTTAAGTTCACTTTTAACAGTTATTTTTTCGATAATCAGTTAAGCGAAATGATAAATCATATCCCCGATGAATTGCCTATCAACAGACATAATATATATAACCCCTGTTTTGACTGATAGATATTTAAGTAGAAAGACGATGGCAACATCTGAAAAAACAGTTTGTAACGAAGTTCATCAGGTACGGCAGAAATAAATAACCTTTGAGCTGTGTTATGAGATTTTGCAGTTCCTCAGGAGATCATATTCAACCAGGACGAGATTTGGCGAGAGTACATTTCAAGAGAATACTGGACAAAATCTCAGTGGGACAAAAAATTTGGATTCATTGCAGAGGAATCAAGAAAACTACAATCAGCTATATTCAACTTGAGGTTTTCTACATATGTATATAATTAAACCATTAGACCCTATACATTGAGCAGAATACACGTGGAATGATCAAGTAACACTATTCCTATTCCATTTGGACTTGACAGCATTGAGGTAGCTCTATTAAGATGGGCTGATATGTTAATAAATGATGTTGAACAACAGGTCAACAACAGAATCAGAAAGATCAGTTTGATTGTGGCCTCTGTTCAAATAAGTCAAAAATTCGTCTTCAGGATAAGCATTAAATATCAGAGCTCTGTATCTTTCAATGCAAGGCACCAACAAATTGTTTATTCACCCCCTGTACGCGCGGGCACGTTTGCTAGTANATATTCAACTTGAGGTTTTCTACATATGTATATCATTAGACCCTATAGTCTATACATTGAGCTGATATGTCAATAAATGATGTTGAACAACGGGTCAACAACAGAATCAGAAAAATCAGTTTGATTGTGGCCTCTGTTCAAATAAGTCAAAAATTCGTCTTCAGGATAAGAATCAAATATCAGAGCTCTGTATCTTTCAATGCTAGGCACCAACAAATTGTTTATTACACCAGTTTAATTTTTTTATAGGGAACAGGGAAATTCAGGATCAAGAAGTGGCAGCAATGGAGGGGGCATGGCAACAAATCCAACTCGAGCTCAGACTGCATTCCCCAGATCAACATCTCAAATGATAGGATGGCGATTGACTAAGCAGGCTAGTAACACTATTATCTACGGGTATAAAATGAACTTCAATTATGTATTCAACTCCCTAGAATCAAATATTCTACACTTGATTCAAGTGAACAATTTTTTCTATTAGATAATGAAGTGTTCTGTAACAACTGGGGGTGGGGGGGTTCGGTTGGACGGCATCACCCTATCTGGTCAAAAGTCCAAACCACCCACCCACCCACTAGATAGCGCCATGTCAGTAACTGGACACCCAAAAATAAATTAAGACCCTACCCCAGAATAGCCAAAATACGCATTTTTTTCTATCTGATATGGTATATGGAGTGCCTCCGTACTTTTCATTGTAGACAGACTACAGGCAGACTAACGATGACCATTTTTATTATCACAACTGCCAATATCTTACTCTTGGAAATACAAACAGCATCTTGAAAGACCATAAAAATAAAATGAGGTGATATAATCCAATCAGTTTTATGATGCTTCTTAACTCTGTATAGGTATGCATGTATGGTAGGATAGTAATCACTGAAAACACAAGTTCATCATCCAAAATTATGCATCGGATAATCCATAGTAGACTATATATTAGATACAGTATAGTAGGTACTACCCATGCACTATAATAAACCATAGGTTTTAACTGGGTGAGGATCGGCTATCAAGAACTATGATAGTATCATCCAAGGTACCTACTGTATCATACCATCATTGTATGATACAGAACCTAGAAGAGCACTGAACTGAAGTTATTCTTTTGCCGCATATCTATTTGTGTGCTAATCAATTTCTAATTCAATTATTGCAACAGTAACACTATCTGCTGTCTGCTGATACAATATGTTAAGTGAAACAAGCTTTTTTCAATTTTGACTAAAATTATCCCAAATTTTCGTCCACATAGTGTATGTCACTATCTGGTCACAGGGTCAAAGGACCCACCAACCCCCCATGTCAGTAAGTGTGATGCCGTCCATCCCACTTACTGCTGAACCCCCCTCCCCCCCGTAACAAGAAATTTTCAGGATAAACCAGAGTTCAAGAATGGGTACAGTTCAAATATCAGCTATAGAGACTTCCTGGAAACTTCAAGCCACCATGGAAGAACCAAGCTTGAAGAATCATTGGGAATTCCAACTGAAGCCATGAGTTAATCATTACCTATACGATCATGCAAGAGAATTCAATTCAATTCAAAGGATCAAATTTCAAATGAACTGAACAATCAAATGGAAGGTTTTAACTCAGTAGCCAAAGAATGGAGTATTGGCATATTTTTATCAATATATCAATATGAATATAATTGTTCCATTAATGGCTTACTATATCTTATCCATGTTTGACCTAAGCATACAGAGAGAACTACCTGACACATCGACTCAAGCACTACCAAGCCCAACTTGGGCCTATTTATTCTTGGGGCACCCAAGGATTAATGGCAATTCCATACAAGGTTAGATCAGACAACTGCTCCAAATTAATCCATCTCTAAAGATAACCATGAGCTGACCAAAGCCAACTATGGCTTCAGCTAAATTTGGCCAAAATGAGGCTGAAGTTCAGAGGACCTGAAAAATTGTTGTTTTGGCCTCAAAGTGTCACATTCATATTATTTTGATTAGGGAAAGTGTGAAGCGTTGTCTTACCCGAAAATACATGGTCCATATAAAGAACCTAACAATATGTGATATGGCAATCAGCTTTGGTGACAACTGAGTGGTCTGTAGGGAACCCCATGGCTTTGATTCCTTGTTCAGGATGCAGTACAACTAGGATCTCCACTGTGCTCAGCAATCCCTATTCCCTATTATAATTTGGTTGTTTGTCTGTCTGTCTGTCACAAAATGCACATGCTGATTCAGAAGTTAAGTGCGTGTCACCATGGACACGTGCTACTACTGTAATAGTGAACTGGGAGATCATTTCTGATGATGGTGCTTTGTTGATGTTGCTCTTTCTGCTCTCTCTCTCACTTTTTAGAAATGATGCACATACTGATTGGAGCAACAATTCTACACAATGTAATACATTTAAGGTACTCACTAACATAAATGCATATCAACGTCTATCTTATTTTACTACATGGGACAGCTCCAGAGGTAAATATCAAACTTGGCTCTATCATCAAAATGATAAACTGCCTCATTTTTCCTTGATTATCTGTTAATCAAAACTTGTCTGCCCAACAATCACACCAGGGACAAAATCCCACCAGTGAGCGTAGTATAATCCTACAATGAGTATAATCCTACAACTGTAAAATACAGTATGGCTCAAGATGTTTTTGCTATTATAGCTAGATTGAAATCAATTTGATGTACTACAACTCTTCAACATCACAGTTGGTTAAGACTCAATCTAGTTTGGAGTTGAAATGCAAATACATGATTCCATAAAAAGCAAAGCAAGCAGAGTGCAATTCTTTTTTAAAGTTCCCACTCATGTTGTTCAACTCTCTTTGAATTTTCATGTTGAAGGGTTGCCTGTTTTACTGTTTTAGTGCATGCACTGTCTGTACGATTGTACATTGTAGGGTTCTTGCCTACCCGGCCTCGGCCCTCGGCAACGCGAACGCGCAATTGTCAATTGTCATTCCGCCCAACGAAATGAATTTTATCCCCTGCTAAATAAAATCCCGCCAGCAAGGGTAGGGTGCAGGTGAAATTTTGCAAACTAGCGATTGGTTGTCGATCGATGATAGACCCTGTCGAGAATTTCCTTGCGCGCGCGCAAACTTATTCTCAGACTTGCATCAGCGGTCTGGCATCGTCCAACAAGCGATTGGCTGTCGATGATAGCCCCTGTCGAGAATTTCATTTTCAGACATTATTCTCGCTGGCATGGCGCTCGTCGCTTCGCGTCAGCTGGGCCTAGCATCGCATCGCCTTAAGCAAATTAGCGAGGGTAAGGCCAAGGCCGGGAGCGAACAAGTGCCGCGCCGATTTTATCTGACCTCTGTCTTCATCGAAGGCCGAAACTGTTATGGCCTTCGATGAAGGCGGCAACTAGGCGCGCGCCTAGCATCGCCACGCAAAAAGATCATATTGCACAATGATTGAGAAGAGAAACCAGAATATCAATAAGAACAAGATTAAGATGAAAATTGTCGGATTTTATCTGACCTCAGTTTCTCGCGCGCGGCGATGAAGGCGCGATGAAGGCGGCGATGAAGGCGCGCTCGCGCGAGAAACAGGTCAGGTAACATCTGACAAGATGAAAATGGAAATGAAATCATACTTACACACTGGCAATAGCATAACAATACCATTACCAAATCTCAAATACATCATTTTTTGTATTATTTGAATTTTCTCAACACAACACAAGATTGGCTTTTGATAGCGTCCAACTGCTCGAAATCAAATGATATCGGTGCCAGGAATAACTGTTGAACTGTTGATCGACACTCAGGATACTTGTGTGAAATGTCGCCTCAGCTCTTTCCCCCCTCCTGCTGCTTCCCTGAGGAATGCAATGGTGACTATAGGGGCGGGGGTAACGCAAACTTTGGCAAAGCCCAAAAAAGTGGGAATTCTTTGCCAAAGTTTGCCATAATTTCCACGACGTTTTAGACAGGTAAGGACACTTTTAACGCCTCAACAAGGACATTGTGGTCAGTCAAAACACTCGTCAATACAAACTGTCATACAAAACCCGATTTATACGCAGGAAATAAAATCTAAATGGAATTATTCCTAAGCCTTCATAAAATGCACCGGATATCAATAGTTGGCTAGCTCGGGCCTGCGTCAATTGAAAAAGCAATGTAGGCTATTTATTTGACTTAAAATCGATTCAGCGTCCAAAATTATGTAGGAATTGATTGTTTTTTGCATCAAAATATTTCGCCACTCTGGCTTAGGTGGCGACTTTAGTGGCTTCCCATTTCGCCAATACAACCATATTACATCTCATGATGCAATATTCCGTCTCCCTCACATCCATATTAATTGCATCGATCGAACTTAGCGTCAACAAGCCCCTATTTGTAAAATAGGACAACATCCAAGTCGCCATATCTGCTATAACATCTGCTTCAAAAATTCAGAATTGTGCTAGGTCAGAGAAAATGTCTGAGAATTTTCCGTCAGGGTTGAAATATGAAAATTACGTATAAAGACCATTTTTGAACGCT
This sequence comes from Beroe ovata, assembly GCA_946803715.1. Lineage (NCBI taxonomy): Eukaryota > Metazoa > Ctenophora > Nuda > Beroida > Beroidae > Beroe > Beroe ovata. The sequence continues at coordinate 179,130 of CAMPET010000110.1, forward strand.
GATTTCGAATCTGTCTTCAGAATTGAGCTAGCTTGACGGTAAGAGGGGAAAATGTTGCTTTTTTGACGCAGTGTGATCTAAAATTTTCTCAACCATATTCCCACCAGACCAAGGTTTTTAAAGGTCTTAAATTGATCTGAGATTCGTTCTCAGGATGTGAAAAATGTTTTCAACTCATAAATGAAATCAAATTTGGTCAATATAGATATTTCTCTATAAATAACTGATTTTTTAAGACCTTTTTTGGCAAACTTTGGCAAAGACTTTTTTGGCACAGCCCAAAAAAGTGGGAATTCTTTGCCAAAGTTTACCTTACCCTCCCCCCTGAGTATAGCATTGAGCGCACAGACAGAGTACTGAGCGTCGACAAAACAGAGTGCACACTGTTCACGTGTGTATATGTGATAGCTACCTCCGTCACACGCTACTATCTTGACTCTGTCGGCATGGAAACCCTCGGCCGCATCCCGGAACTCTGTATTCGTCATGAGGAATGTCCAGACGTTGTCACAGTATCTGTACACCTTGATTTTACCCTATCGGGGGTGGGGGGATCAGGTGTCAGTGATACACTAACAATGGTAACAGTCGAAGCAGTCAAATAGTAACATTGATAGCAGTATTCCAATCTAAACGGGGGTAGAGAATATATAGTACTCACCTTAAAATTCACTTTATTTCTCGCTCTCTGAGCTAGAGATGCGCTCATAGCCTTATCAAAGTAAAGGAGCACTTGTTGCTTGGCAGCCGGTGTGATTTGGTTACTCTGAAACACACGTGTGTCATATCGTGATTGAAACACGTGCACTTCTATTAACATTTCATTGACCACGTGATGTGACACCTGAATCATTTCATCGAGAGAGTCCTCCAAACACTGACCCAGTGTTGTGTTCCGATAAAACTGCCAAGCTGCCGACGACATATTTCCTATCGTGAGAGGTGTTGAGTAAGTGGTGTCAATGCGATGGGGTGATTGAGTGGTGTAATCATGGAAAAGTTAGGATAAAGCTAGTAACCCGAGTCAACTATCGGCCATCATACGAGAAAGAAAATTAAATGCCATGATCAAACTCACTCACTGAAATATCATCCAATGCAATATCACACAAAACAAAGCAATCAAATTCAACAATCAGCAAAATCAAAGTATCATTATAATCTGAATAACGTCCTGATATTTCTAGTGATCAGAGTGATTTACCCATAACCACACTCTCAGTATGTATGACGTATGTCGTCCCAGGAAAACTGCATAGGAAAACCCCATATCACATTTGACACCATTCTTATTAAGATGGCACAATGTGTCAGCATTTGACACCACTCTTATTAAGATGGCACAATGTGTCAACATTTGGCACCACTCTTATTAAGATGGTACAATGTGTCAACATTTGACACCACTCTTATTAAGATGGCACAGTGTGTCAGCATTTGGCTGCCGTATTCTTGCTCGAAGTTGGAGGGTTGCTACTGGAGAGGGAAACCTTACTCCAAAGTGGTGTGTTTCGTAACGCAGGCTGGGACCTTGTGGAAAAACAGGAGCTTATAACACGAGAATTGACAAAGTCGGGAATAATAATTCGAAAATTGAAAGGGATGGGAAAACTGAAAGGTTGCAAAATACAAATTGAACTAACACAAGGATTGAAAAGTCGGGGCAAGATAACACAAGGATTGGCAGGGCTGGGAATAGTGAATTTCAGCAGGAGGGAAGGAGGTTGTTGTACTCACAGTGGCGGATCCACCTTCTCATTTGGTGATATCTCCTCGGGAATGTGCTCGTGGTAACTTATCCACGGAACTGGTGCTGATGTGCCACCGTCTTTCGTCGTCACCTGTGTCCGCTGCCTCGGCTCTTCTACCTGTGGATGAGCATGGTGTTGCTATGGTTGCTGTAAATGCCGCTGTTGCTATCGTTACTGTGTCAGTTATAGTTGCTGCTAGCAATAAACTTTACCGAGAGTTGAAGTACTGCTGCAGTAAGCAACATGAATTGAAGTTGCTTGGGTTGTTGCAGTTGCTATGGTTATTGCAGTAACTGGTTATAAGGGTTGCACGTCTTGCTGCTGTTTCTATGGTTACAGAAGTTGCCATATTTGCTACATTCGCCATTGTGATGGCATGAAGCGTGACTGATACATCAAGCAACATCGTTATTTTCACTGGTTTATGTAGAACCGGGATAACGGTGATAAAGTTATCACCTACAAATTTGTTGTGGAAAGTGTTGAATTACGTCCCACAGTTTACTGCTCAATTCAGTATTTATCCTCGAATTCGAAATGCTTTAAATCCAGTAATGAAATTAAGATAAGACGAAAGTAAAAAGATTTCGTGGATTGATGGAAAATGCGACCATGGGAGCCGTAACCTAATCTATATTTGATTGAATTACAATTATCTCTCTCTCGATATCTTAAAAAGCGGGTCGCATGTTTGTAGCAATAACCCCGTACAAAATGCTGCTGATTTTGTTGCTCGTCACAGTGCTCGGTGTTGCTGCTAGGAAATTACAGTGGTCCGAGTCTAAGCTCGTGTTCAAAGGTGATCCCAGTGAGTATGTGAAGGCTGAGTTGGGTGAAACGTCTCTCGCACATTGGGCTATGGAGTAAGTTGTGTGTGTGTGTGTTTGTGTGTGTGTGTGTGTGTGTGTGTGTGTGTGTNAGTGTGTGTGTGTGTGTGCGTGTGTGTGAGTGTGTATGTGTGTGTGTGTGTGTCACTCATCGTATAAGTCTCTAACCTGATACCAGATACTCTCTCACTATTCAAGCAATTCCCATTTCAGCGATATCTTCTACCACCAATCATCGGCAAGAGTAATAACAATAGGGACATGGATCAAACCGGAGCACCAGGACCCTGGTGTCAACCAGTTTTTACTGGAGTTCGACATGTTGAAACACTACCAGGTGCTGATTATCAATGACACCTTCGCGTACACTGAGTGGGATGTTGACACCGGCAACACCACCAGCTACACGTGTACCGGTGTCTACTCCCTGGCCCAGTGGAATTTGCTCATGGTACAGGTCACGTACACCATGTACTCGCACGACACTCTACTTACACTCGCACTCAAACCCCTGGACAAAACCTCGCCGTTCACGGACTTGCGGTGTCACCTCGACGCCGGGATTCTAGGGGGACGGAGACCGAGCAATGCTTCTCACGCGGTGTTGGGCAGAGGTTTTGCAGGGCAAATGACACCAATATTTGTTGACGCATATTACGATAGCGCTATGCAAAGGATGAAAACGTGTTTGAAGACAACAGCTCTGTATGTGTGTAGGCAGAAGGAATCGAGCCGGTCACAACACCATCGCTACGACGCGTACTACTTCTATAAGTACCTGGCACACATTGACTACACCCTTGACACCAGTATGTCAATTAGACGTGACGTGGACACTGAAATAGGCGTGTTTTTCAACACCAATTTTACATGCAAGGACGGGAACGTATCTGTGGAGCTGATCGGATCTCATTTCGCAATACCGGCTCCGTACTATCAAAGAGAGAGGTACCATGAAAAGTACTATGGTTACCGTTACCGAGATGTGTATCGATATCCGGCTAACGTAACACTGGGTACCGGTAACAATACCTGCAATCTGACGTGGGCTGGGGGCGACAAGTTCAAACTCGCGGACACTCCTCTGACATCCTGTGGCTTCCAGTCCACACCCATGGACAACACTACGGTACTTTACCACAACACAGTGAATGTAGTGACGTCACACAACACAACACAGCTAATGAGCGTAGCGTGCTGGTACAGGCGACCATCTCCAGTGGTAGAGGAGATTACTGTAGCAGCATATGCCGTACAGAAGCTGGAGCTGGCGACACTCCACTCGACCACGCCCTGGAAAATGGAACTCAAGCTGTACGGGGACGGGAACTTCACTCAGAGACTGGATAACCCTGTACTCCTCCACACAACTGGAAGTGTCATATATGTGGAGGGTACCGTGACGTATAGTGACGTGACACGCGTTGCCCTGGTGATGGAAACGTGCAAAACACGCGTCGCGCTGAACACGCGCATGCACGTGGAGAATACACTGATTGAGGATTCCGTTGCTGTGGATGATGACGTCACGTTACTTGAGTCATCATCACCATCAGTGAAGAGGTTCGCATTCAAACCTCACGTTTTTGAGGATTTCCCACGAGCAGTCGTTCATCTGACTTGTACAATGAAAGCAAGCGAGATTGAAAAGGATAAAGAAATCTAATTGTGGATTGTGGAAAAACGGAGACAGTTGCACAGTCGAAGGCAGACACTTCTATTGTGTGAGGTGTGACTAAGTTGCATTATGACGTGTCTGTTTTTAGACGTCGTTCTTTGCAAATTTTTATAGCTTTTCCCGCCAATGAATATGTAAATTCTATGTAATTCCCTGTATCAACTCTCTGTGAGAGAAACAGTGGTATCACTGATTATCAGAAACAGCATTGTTAATAATGATATTGTCAGCGTGTACCTGTTCTTGATCGAAGTCCACTTTGTGACCCGATCCTCTGGCACGTTTCCTGAACTTGGAGAGGAATTGCCTGTGCGCGGTGGTGCTCTCTATATCCTCCTCCTCCCTCACAGAGGAGGATAACTGCTCAATCAGGGCGGAGATGGGCTGAAACACGAGCTAAATAGACCAGGGGATACTTTCCCGAGGCGAGACTACACTCAAAATACAGATGTCTCTCTCGAGAAGAGACTGAGGCATTGTCAATCAAGATGAGACTCTCCGTTTCGTATCATAACCAGTATCATAACCAGTGTAACCGGTATTATAACCAGTGTTATAATCACTATTACCAGTATCATAACCAGTATTATAACCAGTGTAACCGGTATCATAACCAGTATTATAACCAGTGTAACCAGTATCATAACCAGTATCATAACGAGTGTAACCAGTATTACACAGTACAACAGTGTAATCAGTATCATACCCAGTATTACCAGTAGTGTTATAACGAGTGTAACTCACATCCCCCGTCATATCGATGATATTTGCAACGTCTGGCAGCTTGGAGAAGTTGTGTAGCTCAATAGCGTGTTGTCTAATTATGGGCGAGGGGTTGTTCAGATAGGGCAGCAGTGGAGTTGTGAGGTGTGACGGGAGAGGGCCAATCCTGATCACTAGTGCAGTTAGGCTGTCGAGTAGCCATGTGATCTGATTATCTGAAAATATGCGTCACACAGTCCGTGGACACAGTGTAGGGTACACACCCAGTTTGATACAATAGTACACACTCTCTGCGCACTGCAAAACTAGCACACCCTGCATACTGCCCACTATAACACACCCTACACACAGTTTACACACACAGCACACCTGATGAACAAGCCACACGAAGCTCACCTGACAGAGTGTTGATGCGGTTTACCCAGACAGTAGCCCTACTGAAGTCCGTCTCGTATCTTCCCAGAGTCCAGATACTGAGCCACGATTTGGGGGACGCGACATCCACGTCATCTTGAGCCGCGCGCCGCAATATAGTGCTAACCTCGGTATCGGTGGTGGCCGTGCAGAAGTTGATCAGCCTGCAGGGGATGGGGGAAACTCCATACCACATTTCACAGTGAAAACTGACACCCATTCTTGCGTCACTCCCTTAAAGACACCACATTTTCTCACTAGACAGTTGACAAGGGTGTCAGCACTCACGTGTTGAGGAGAGGGGAGGAGTTGGAAGAGGACGTTGAGAGAGGAGTCTCCAGGACTTGGAGCAGGAGCTCCACATACCACGAGGGAGAGGGAGCGTGTTTCCGGCCCATTTCAACCAGCACGTCACAACACAGTGTCGACACGTCCTCCGTGTGAGATCTGGGTATTACCATGGTAACCATGGTACCATAGCAACATAACATGATACCAGATAACTTATCACATATTGTGTTGCATATTGTGTTGTAATGGGTAACCTTCTCAGATGTACGCGGATATTTCTTACCATGGCTAAAAATACATCGGCGCCAAGTGCTATCAGACATCCAAATTTTAATTGGATATGATCACCAGCTGAGTTTTAAACCCCTCATAGTGTTGCGTTATTGGTACACCCAGTACAATGTACAATCTGCATGTACAATGTACATGCAGATGTACTACTGCAGTACTACATGTTGCTCACCCGCTACTGTTGAGCACGTCGAGTAGCACTCGTGAAGCCTCGTGGAGTGTCTCTGGAGAGACACCAACCCGTACCACTCTGATAGCAATTTCCTTGATCACAGGGCAGCAGTGTCTCGTGTACTGATACACTGGGGAAGTAGGAATATTGGGTAGAATCACTGTCGCGGACAACTAGTGCCGGTGTCGACGCAACAATAAGACAACAATAAGACAACTATTACTATCAGTCATGTATACTGACTACGGTATACTGTATAGAGTAGTCACCGCATGAAGTCGAAATGGTGAAATAGTGATTCTGTACCTTGAGGAATGAATTTCCCACCAATTGACGGCTGCTTGTCACACAAGTGTTCCAAGAGCTGTAATCCAATGAATACTTTGTTACATGAACTGTTCAAAAACTCTGAAATTTTGATCATGTTAATTTGGCGCCAACACAGATCTTCTATTAATTGACACCATTTCCCCCTATAGTATTCCCTTAGACCACTTCCCTGACAGAAATTGCGCTCTTGACACAATTCGCCTGTGACTGCTTGTGACTGCAGTCCCTCCTTCCTCTATGACTTGACTCAATTTACCCCTTCACCAGACCCCAACAGAAAATGTCACGACACCATATCATGCACAGCAGCGACACAGCAGTGACACAGCAGTGACACAGCAATCACACAGCAGCGACACAGCAGTGACAGAGCAATCACACAGCAGTGACACAGCAATCACACAGCAATCACACAGCAATCACACAGCTACATACCGTCTATTTTGCGAGTTACAAGGAGTAGGAGGTCGTGGTTCGGGTAAATGTTGAGTATGGTGAGACACACTTGAAATAGGACCGCTACCGCAGCATCAGCAGCTTGGGGCGTGGTCATCTTGCCAGACGCTCGGGCTATGACTAGATGCAGGACTGTGCTCATCTCGTCACTCAGCCTGATTCGGGTGTGCTAGTGAGGTTACTGCGTAATAGTCAGTGGTCAAGGAGAGTAATAACGGACATTCTGGTACTAAGAATTTGAAGGAAATTTCTGGTATTCCTATGATTGCGAACTCAGACAATTGAAACCGTGGTTAGTCTTTAATTGGACTAAATCAGTGGTCATGGAGTATAACGTCGTGTGATTAAGTATTGAGTAGTCACCCTGGCATGAGTAACTCTATACAATTCATATGGCGCTGTACCCAGTTTTTTTTGGAAAAAGCCCATATCACTGACACACAACCCTGTGAGACCGTGTGAAATATGTCGCCGGGTCGTAAACTCACGTCTTGTCGCCGGCCCCCATGTACTGTAGAATGCGGAGCAGGTAGACCTGCGCCCATGGAGCGGGGAATGTGTGGTAGTTGAAACTGTTGTGGAGACGACCCTCCACTATCTGGACCAGGATATCAGTGAATGCCTTGTTCATGTGCTTGTACTTCTCGGGGTGACTCTGCGGAGGAAAGCGGGAGTAATAACGCGAAATGGGAATACCTACTCATAAATCCACAACGTTACATACAATTACTATGCCCACCTGGGTAAGTTTGAGGTAGATGGGAAGTGCTGATATCATGACACCCGCATCGGGGTCACAGAGCGCCTTCTGGTATCGGTCATCGTGCATCTGCTCGGGCATTTCACAGAGAAACTGATACAACACATCCACCGCTTTCTTCCGTATTATCTCCCTGTTATTGGGGATAGTTCAGCAGATAGAACAAGATATCCACTATTTGTGTCGGGAGACTGCCAACAGTTCCAATACACCATCAATTACACGTGAATGAACACTGTTCATTACTGTTCATTGGACAGCATGAAGCAGCTAAAGGCGAATGTCTTACTTTGGGTGTGACAGTTTTCTGATAATAGTAGGGAGGAATGAAGCTATGGTGTCTCTGCCCATCAACTGACATATGCCTGTCAGAGCCATGCTCTGTTCAACTACACTGTCCGACGATAAATCCTAGAGAGGGGTGGCGGGTAAGTTATCAGAAATAAGAGAGGGGGGGCAGGGATGAGGGGAGGAATAAGAGAGGGGTAGCATAATACTAAAGAGAGAGAGGGGCTGGGGTACTATCAAACAAGCTGGTAGCAGGTAGACTTCTAGATAATAAGAGGGGTGAGGGGGATGAAGCACCTACCCGTTGCAGGGAACAGCACAGTAAGAGTGATTCCTCCCGACCAGGATTCAGCAGCAGAGACGAGACCAAATAACCTGGTAACAATGTGTTACTGTATTCAACTCGAGCATTACAACTCGAAAATTATACTTATTTGAGGAATTGAAGACTTCCTGGAGAGTGTATCTCCTCCTCAGAACATTACTTACCAACGCGTTTGTAGAACAGACTAGACTGTTGTGCGAATTTGATGGCATCTATAACTCCAAACGTGGCATCATATCCCAACATGTTGATGTATATCAGCTTCACCAATCTCTCGTGCTGAACACCCTGTGGAGTGTGGAAGTGTTACATGACAAAACGTCGCAGATATGTAATGATGAAATATTGCGACTAATAAACATAAAACAGTGATCCGACCACTCAGTTAATGAAATATTGAAGACGCGGCAAATATGACGGAGCAATATTGTTGCAGTCCTAGCTGATTGCCCACCAGGCAAGCTAGGAATATTGCGCGCTATGCACGTACGTTTTTATCCGAGTATGAAGACAGTACAGCGATAAGAGACGCGCGCGTTACGCTAAGTGAATCACCAACTACGCGACTTTGTCCCACTGTGTCACACTGCCCGTCACAGTTGTACGTTATTGCTAACAAAACCAACTCACAGGTGTTGAATATGATTCTTTGATTTCCTTCTTCAGACTCTCAATCTCAGCCTGCATGACCATCGACTCCTCCTGTGAAATTCATGTGAAAACGATCACGTTTCACAGCCCAATTTTTGATGAATTCAACAAAAATACGCTAAGGTGTAACTTCTTCAAAGAGTAATTACTCACATATTTGGTCTTTGAATCAGCAATGTCCTTGATGAACTTTTTGAAGGTAGCCGAGTGACCAGCAGAACTCCCGATGACCATTTGCTCGACGTTTCTCATTGTTGAGGGAGCTACTACATTTGTTACTCCATGCTTAATATACAGGGTGATTGTTCATAATCAGTGCACTTCTTTGCTGAGGCGCGATATAGGTGAAAACTCGAATTGCTCATTTCATCACAGTGACTGATGTTGACAAAGTTCATTCGTGACCAGAAAGTCACCACAAAAGGTGACCGAAAATCACAAATAATTATCTAATTATCATTGATACACGATAGAAGACTGATATAAGTTAAACATCAAACCAAAGGTCAACAATCGTTAAAAGTTCAAATTAAAAACTTTTAGAGTAATTACAATTAAGGATTAAAATAGTAAAATACTGTAGATAATCTAAATAAGATCCTCTTAGAATCAAATATACCATGACAAACCTAAACATCAACCCACCTAACTATTAACTAATTATGGTAATTATCCTAGTACACTGACAACAAACTCTTGATCAGGAATTCTTCTTCTTTCTCTCCTCCACAACATCCTTGTGGTACTGCTGAGCCATGGAATGAACAATGGACACCACGAAGTATGCAAGCATCACAACCAGGAATATTTCAAAGCACTTGGAAAGTACTGACTCTGTGACAGGACCCCCCTCTTTGCCCCCGCTATGTAACTTTAGCTTTTGCTTTTCCATGTACTCGTGAAATGGAGCATGGAGAGTAGCACCTATCTCAGGGATACTAGCTATCAAGCTTTCCAGTGCTTCCAAGTGGTGTTTTGAGAAGATGAATATCACGAAGAGCATCTGGATGTGCATCTTGACAACGGCTTTTCCGATTAGAGTAGCTCCGAAAAAAGTGGAGAATGGGACAAGGAAGTGTCCACAGGTTAGACCAGCTAAATCAAATAGAGGGTTAGGAATGCTTGCACAGAGCAGAATACCGACAAACCCTGCTTTCTGTACGAGTGTGTGCATCATTAACTTAGCTCTATCCCACAATCCAATATCATCCTGATCCCTGATTTCTTCCAACTCGTTATAATCATCATCCTCCAGTTTCTGTCCTGACATCCTGGCTGCTCGTGCCATGAAATAGGGTGGTAGCTCTCCTAGCGCTGTGCCTGCACCCCACATGAACGCCTCCAACCTAACCTTGGACATGATAGCCCACAGATTAATGACCATGTCAGAGGATGTGGAATCAGGGCACACAATTTCATTGGGATACGGGGGTTGGGGGAAGTTAGTAGTCCCACATTCCCAGGCTGCTATAGTTACACTGGCAATGTGGGGTCCGAGGTAGAGTAGGAAAGTGTGGAGACCCGTGCCGAACCCCACACTGGACAGAACTCCCAGTCCCACCCAGTAAAAACACCAGGTACACTCGTCAGACAAGAGAGCAAGGTAGGGGGTGTGGGGACCGGGGATATGGATAGCTGCCGCTAGCCCTGCACTCCCCAGCACACTGGATACTATCACTGCTCTGCTGGTAATGAGGAATGTTAGGAGTCGAGTGAGTTCAGAGATGAGTTGCAGCGTAAAATAGTAGAGGGTGGGGATGGGGCGTCGCCATAGTACAAGAGATGTCCTGTCTTCTGCTGCTGTACCACCCATTAGAGAACTAGAAAGATAGCAGTGTTTGTGATAGATAATCAATTACTGACGGGCTGATATACGTGGTCACTGGTGAGGCATCGAAATCATTAACTATTTTTCAAATTTTGACAATTCAATCCTTCTTGAAAAAGAACAATAAAGATAAAAACCGAACATAGAATTAAAACTCGGAGAAACCCAAGATTCAGTATCTATGTTTGACCTGGAAAGGAATAGGTAGTTGACATATGCAATATTGTAATGATAGAACGAGATTAGGAGAAGTCCAGCTCATTGTTGCATCCCTATCAAACTATCTAGTTCGCCATGAGTATTATTGTCAGAGAGATGCCATTATATCATGTAGCCAGGAATCCGCCATCAACAGCAAGCGTAGTACCGTTCACCATTGAAGACGCCTCACTGAGAAGAAACATCACTGGACTTACAATCTCACCCAGTTCAGCAAATCTACCTAGAGGAATCTTAGCCAGCATTGGATCTCTTTTCTCAGGCTCTGACCAGTTTGCTTTGCTCATCTCAGTCAGAACAACTGTGGGGTTGACACAGTTAACTCTGATTCCATGTGAACCCAGCTCCAGAGCCATGTTCTTTGCAAGGTTGTCCAGTGCGGCTTTAGACATGCCATAGAGAGAGTGGTTGCTTAGAGCAGCTTGAGATGCCTGACTCGACACATGTACAATAGATCCAGCCTTGGAGCTTCTAACCATATTTTTAGCAGCTGCTTGAGCAACAAAGTAGTTTGCTTTTAGGTTCACATCCATCTGAGCATCATAATCACTGGGAGAAATTTCTAGGAAAGGTTTGATAATTGCGATTGCTGCGTTGTTGACAAGTCCATCTAGAGGGGGGAGTGACAAGATGTACTCCTCTATCTTTGCATGTTCTGTAATGTCTAAACAAATGGTAGATATCCTTGCATCTTCTGCTTTCAACGTGTCCAGATTGGCTTGAGTGCGACCCACCACAAAGACATTAGCCCCAGCAGAGGATAGTGCTAGTGCAATAGCTCTCCCAATGCCCCCTCCTCCTCCAGTCACAACTATATTCTTATTCTTTACGTCCATGCTATGAACACTGTAGGATTATAGATTCTATAGACTTATAGCTGACATGCGGCATGCATCACTGTAATGGTGCAAACTATATGGTGCTCCTCCAGCCTCCAGCCTACAGAAGACCATGAGTGGCGTGGACTTGAATATCAAATGAAACCATAGCTATCTGAGTTAAGACATTCAAAAACTTCTTCCACAGAAAATAACCTGTACAGAAGAATATTCACATAGACAACATAACAGTCAGATATAGTCGAATATAGATAATACCTACATCAACAAACTGAAAGCCCGTAACTGTATAACGAACCACTGGGTATAACGAGCCATAAAAATACCTACGTATTACCATGTTGTCACCTCGAGACAACGAAATTAAAGAAATCAAAAGCAGCAATAACATCGAGACTGTTCCTTCTAGCCTGGGATACCAAGTAGCCTGTGGTGACATCTTCATTGTCGACTGGATCATGATGAATGGTAGATTCACAGTCCAACTGGTCATCTTTGTAACGCTGAGAGAAGTGTGTCAGTATAAGTGTCCTTGCTCCTACTTTCAAGCAGAAATCTGCAGCCATGCTTGGGGTGGAATGGCCACATTCCAGAGCTTTGTCAAGAAGCTCATCTTGATGCGTGGCTTCATGAACAACAACATCAGCATCACGAGATATGGTTTCTATTTGAGAGTTGTCACAAGTGTCACCAAGTATCACAACCTTTCTCCCGCGCTTGTCCTCCCCAATAACCACTGCAGGAGTTATTTCTGTCCCATCAGGTGCTGTAATAGTCTCGCCTGCTTTCAGTTTGCCATATAGAGGTCCTGGAGGGACACCTAAGTCTCTCAACTTTTCCACATTCAAAGTGCCCACTGACGGAGCTTCTGTAATGACATACCCAACACAGGGCAAGCGATGAGATAGGACTCCAGCCTCCACCCTATACTCAGGAGTTTCAAATAATAGGAAGGAGTTGTCGTCACGTCTCCTGATGATATCTCCTTGAAACTCATTTCTTGACAATTCTGAATCGTTTTTCAAACTGTTACCCTCTATGTCAATCTCATGAACCACGTAAGGACGGATAAGGTCAGTTCCTGATACACTCAAGCTGGTCCGTAAGTACTCTGCTAAGCCAACGGGACCATACAAAACCATGGGTTCTAAACTTGTTGCTGCTCCAGTGACACTTCCTTGCACAAGACACATGAATCCGGGCAGTCCAAATAGATGGTCACCATGAAGATGAGTTATGAAAATCCTAGAAAATTTCCCTGGCTTCACAGTGCTCTTCTGACACTGAATTTGTGTTCCCTCTCCACAATCAAACAACCAGTTTTCAGCTCCCATCCTCAATACTGTAGCAGAAGCACCACGAGTGGGACTAGGATAACACGATCCTGTCCCCAAAAACGTCAGCTCCATAGTTCCTACCATTCTAATGCATCGTAATCCGGAATTCAGAACGCGGAAGTGGCTGCTAAGCGAGAGGAGGATTTTGAAGCTTTTATGTATGCCTAATGCCTGAAAACTGGGAGGATATTAATGGTGCAACGTTCTTCAAATGAAATTTCAATAGGTTAATTGAAAGCTCTTTTATTTGTGGTGCAAGTACAAATTGTTATTAGGATTCAGTGAAACAGCCTGCTCCACGCTTTGCAAAGGTGAGTAAACCTAAAAATTAGATTCATATAATGATTATGAATACATTTATTAATCATCATCTATTTACACATAAATAACCGAATATATTACAGGAAATAGGTATCATGCTCTCGTGAAAAGGTGCTCATCTTAGTTAAAGATGACTTAGGTAGGTAAGTAGGTTCCTATGTACCTATCTATGATGTCAGCAACAACCATTAGCCAAACCAGATTAAAGAGTCCATGATACCTATCTGTCTATGCAATATTTACTACTAAATTACTAGTTTATAACACTTAAATACTGTTTTTAGGATACAAATATGTTATAATATCTACCTGGAGAGCGAATATATCGATGACATAAAATGAGTTACCTACTTCACACTGTGACATAAAAGCATAAGCTACCCCCTCGATAAAAAATAACATTATTAAACTCAGCCTTTGGCACCGGTTAATAAAGACACATTACTCGCTCTCACCTCGTGACATAAGATGTGTTACTTCATACTTAATCGTGATGTAACTTATATAAAGTCAATAAATTCAGTAAAAGTGTTGCATGCGATCATCAATCTAACCATAGGTTCATATAGGTAAGAAAACAGCATCCTTATCCTCCCTAAATTGGAAGTTAATCCATGGCTTTATGCTTGATTCCAATTGTGCTTCATATTCTTACACGTCATATATAATTACAGAAGTGCGGGATCGCATTCACAAGAAGTCACACGCTTTTTGCCTGAAGATTTGCGATCCAATGACACCTGATAATTTCATTTAAAGCACAACGAAGCAAGGGTCGGGGGCGCAGCCCCCAAAAGCCACCTTTCTTGTGACCGAGGATTGGCTTTCTACCGAGGATTAAATCGTGGCTGAGGATAAATTTCTTGATATTCCTGAAAAAATTTATCCTCGGTCTGGACCTTATCCTCCCTACGGGACATAGATTCGAACTTTCATGAAGGGGTGAATCTAACTTCCTACCTCTTTGATGCTGAAAATGTAACTATACACTTATACAAACATTCAAAGTTGATAGGTAGGTCAGAATCGGAGCTTGTGATAAGTTCACATGTTAATGTTCAATGATTATCTCAAATCGAAAAGCTTTAACGATAGGCCCTGTTGAGCGAAACATTGTGATAATAGACCTACTGTAAGTCATCTGCCCTTTCACAATGAATACTTAATCTAAAACCGTGTTCCATTAATGATTAAGCTTTTACCTAAGTACCTAATAATCAGTTAGTTCCTCATGATTATAACTTCTATCAAAATATATCAAAATTTTCGGAAGAATTTCGCAAAACAGTGCTCCACTTCGTTGGAAGGAGCAATATTATGGATGCTTCCATATTATCAAAGTATAGAAATAGTTAAACATTGCACCTGTGAAACTTCATAACTTAAATCACGAACAACTGAAATACCCTTGATAATATTCAATATTTACAAAATCAATTTTTCTGTGTAAATAACGGCAAAGATATGATTTTAAAAAACCATGGGTTTGATTTTCTAGCAGAAGCTTTGAAAGACTCTACCTTCTTATGAAAGATTTATCTATCTTTAAGAGTTTGCCAAGACGCTGTTTGGGTGTCCTCAGACCTTTCTTACTCTTCCCTGTTGCAGGTGGTCTAGGAGTAACTGCTGTTTGAGGCTTTGGCAGCCTGACTTTTAACGTGATTGACGTTTCCGTGCAACTGTAGTCCTCTGAGTTATCGTGATCAGTTCTCCCTATCGTGGGGTATATGTAGTAAGAGTCCTGTTTGCATTTACTGAGAAACTGTTGGGACTCTAGATCTTCTGAATCATCATCGTCTTCGTTATAAACATTCCCTTTCCTACGAGACAGCTTTAGTGGTTGGATTGACAACGACTTTGATACGGGTGTAACTGTATGACTCTGAGAAGTATTTTGGGAATTATTTTTCAAACATTCCCTTACGTTAGATAGCTCCGAATTTTCTTGCTTCGAAATTTTGATGGCATTCACCGAACCAGATTGTGAATCATCACTCTCATACAGCGGAGTATTTGAGTCACCAGAAACCACAAAACCTGCAAGAGTTTTTGGACGCTTCCTTTTTCTCCCACTTTTTGAGAATTTAGCACTTTGCTCTTCTTTTGGCTCTGCCTCTGTTGAAATTTCTTTCAAAGCAACTTTTGGCAGTCTCAGTTTGATTGGAGTTTTATCACGATCCTCAGTCATATTGTTCTGTTCACTAAACAATAAAGATCTGTTGACTTTTATTGACAATGATTCAGTACTAGAATTGACAACAACATCCACTGGAGTAACACTTTTTGCAGATTCTAGCTCTGAGGGAATCTGTGATATGCATTTTGATGAAGATGCTTTTGCCCTGATTTTCAAAGGCGAAACCTTGCGGAAGATGCTGCGATTTATCCGTCCAATGGAATAACTGATAGAATTTATCAGCTTGTTTGGATTTATATGTGGTGGGATCTCCTGAGCGTGCAGATGCTCTTCCTTTTTTGAGATCCATTTTCTGAGAATGGTTACGAGGGATTTTGCAGCATCGATAAGACCACTGCCATTGGACCCAGATTCCCTGTTTGATAGCAAAGTTTGTACATACTCAGCTGCACACCACACAAGAACCTCGAAACGGGGATACCTCAAAGTATTGAGAGACTTTAGCCGCTTCTGAAGTTCAAAGCATTGCACATGCGTTGGAAGTGAGAAAACGTTACAAAATTCTCCCATAAGTGAGATATTTTTGGTGTTGACATAATAAGAAAATATCCATCCAGCAGGAATGATTACAAACTCGCCTTCCCGCGTTTCTAACTTATAGCAGGCATTTGCAAGATCGCCAAAAAATCGATGATCAAAGTTGTCGACTTTTGCACGATCTTCATAAATTTTCAAATTATCTTCCGTGGGGGGGACAAGATAAACTGTTCTTGAACCGATGATATTGGAAAACCACACTGCACCACCGACCATGCCAATCTGGAAGTCGACAAAGCTACAGGAATCTCCCATTGACAGGAAAAGGGACTGCTTCGGCTTTTCAAACAGGAAATCTTCATTACTGTTTGATTTCGGCCATGAGCACTCAATCAAATCGAATTGTTTCAAAATTCGAGGACATTTAATCATTCTGTATAGTTTAGTCCCAGTAATATCAATTTTGTCCACCACTGAAGTATTCCCTAAGTTCTCTGGGTAATCAAAGTGTCGTGTCCATTCACTTAGCTTAACCATCCTCTCCTCATTCTCTAAAATATCGTGAATATTTAAAACATGATTGGGTCCTAAATAGCTCTCGATGTGCTTAGAACATTTGATGGGCGGTATGAAAAGTCCAAGCCCTTCAGTGTCTTCAATAACGATCGGCTTTTGGAGAGCAATCTCATCAACAAAGTCAGATGTGAGAGATGATCCACCTGCAAGATATGTTGCAATATGGCTACTGTTTAGAAATGATCTAGAGTCTAGTGCTTGGTAGAAATTTTTGATTGCTGGGTGTTCAATGAGCTCGAATTCTTCAGGTTTACAAGTTCTCTTGGTCTCATTGATCTTGAGTTTCGATGAACCATGAAGTGCCTGGCAAGCAATGCAATGATATTCATCGATCAGTTCGGCATCTTTTTCGAAAACACCAACACAATCCCCATGGAACCATTCCTTACAGGCAAAACACTCTATCATGAAGCGGTGCTGATTATACTCTGTTCGACAAATGCAATACAGCTTCTCATGGTCCATAGCTCCCAACCTACGAGGAAAATAATACTTGTGACAGTTAAAAATAATTATGACAGATTAATTATCTTTCCTGATAAAAGTTTTTCACATCAGGTACCTAGGTATTGGAATAACAAACATTTATACGAAGCCAACACACTCCAGACAATCACAAGTCACAAGAAAGGGTTGAGGCGTTAAAATACCTAAGTAGTTGAAAAGGTAGCTCACAAGTTAACTTGCGTCTTCATGAGATTTACCAATAGTTTACGATTATGAATCATTCATTTTCAACTTAAACTCGGTCATGAATTTGTCTAGAAAGTTAACAATATCATTGCTTGAGTAACTGGGACAAAACGGGGCAGATAGTTTTTCAATAGAAGTATTGGTGTATTTTGAGACGAATTGATTGACAGTGCCATTATATTTTGAAACGACCTTTTCGTAATCAGTCATAGAATGGAAGCCGAGATTGAATAATAGGAAGACTAAGAACTCCTTGTAGTTGATACCAATGTTTGCATGAAGAACAATTTGGCATTGCTCATTCCACTCCTGATTATTCATGAGATGCTTGACGTCACTGATTTCTGACTCAACTAGGCTGAGTTCTGTCATGACATAGTTCCACATCGAGGGAATACAGTGGAAGTTCGCCCAGTTGTGGTTTATTGATATAGTGTCTGCCATGTTCAAAACTTGGTGCCACCACCCACTCGGTATGAAAATGCCTTCACCTTCGTCCTGAACAACGATTTCATGTCTCAATCCAAGGATTTTACATTGGTTTTCAATATTCAGTAAACTATGATCAATCTTATTTTCCTCTC
This sequence comes from Beroe ovata, assembly GCA_946803715.1. NCBI lineage: Eukaryota > Metazoa > Ctenophora > Nuda > Beroida > Beroidae > Beroe > Beroe ovata. The sequence goes on from CAMPET010000110.1 coordinate 197,158, forward strand.
CAGGGTACAATATGAGCCACTTTTTCCTCCCACAAACGTTAATAGACCAGCTGTAGGATCTGAAGACGTCTGCATGAAATGGAGTGAAAGAGCCTGCAGGTCCAAAATATGAGAAAATGTAGTCATCTTCGATGTCAATTCTAGATTTCCAGAACCTGTTCAGCCAGTCATCTGAAAAGAGTTCTGGAACAAAATATACATCAGACGGATCGTCCTTCAGACTAAAATGCCAATCTTTGAGATATTGGGGCAAAGTATGAAAGTCAGTAACTGGAAAGGATTCGTAAGACTTGTTGTCAGAGCCACCTCTGTTCAACACAAGTTGTTTCCAATACGAAATGAACTCTGAGATCGTTTGAGACATGCATTCCAAGCTTTGGTCACTAGAAAACTTAGTCACAGAAGCTGGGAGCGTCCCATATCTTTTTTCCAAAAAGTTCAAATTCGGCCGGCCATCTTGCCGAACCCACAACTGTCGTGAAATCCATCCAGATGAAATCCATGATCCAAATGAACATGGTATGTTGTACTGCATGTAAGACTCAAAATCTCGATAAGATATAGGAGTGGAGAAATGCATAAATGGTGTTGGATTTTCATTGCACATGTCTACTGTAGAATGTAGATGCTCATTGATATTCAACTACTGATTCTAATAATCAGCTGACCCAGACTTTAATACCTGAAAAGCTAACTAGACGTAGGTGAGTGGTTAAGAATAGGAGCCAGAATAGGTGCAAAATTGTAAAATTCGACATATCTGTGACCAGTATAAAACATGCTCATCTTCAACTCCATAATAATCTTATGAAAGTTAGCTATTAGTCTATTATCTAGATTCGTGCTGTAAATCATAAAAAATTACATACAGTATTGGCATATGAGAAGTTTAGAAAATGATTAAAAAGAAAGAATGTATGAAATTTTAAAGTTTACATCCGCTAGTTAATAAGCTTCCCCTCATTTCATATAATAATTTGTCAACATCTGAATGAAGTCAAACCATGCGGTAAAAATTTATATGTAAATAATAAATTTCTTAAATAAATTTGAATTAGATATCAAGAAATTAATAACAAAATTATGTATAAACTATAGAACATTTCTGAATAAGTACCTAGCTAATTCTAATGAGAACCCGTAACAATCATGATAGAATAATTTAATTAAAAAATCTCCCACAAAATCAGTCCACCAATCATAAAAAAGAAGGTACCTATAATAAGAAGGTTTAAAAATTAGCTAAAAATTACTCTCATAAAACACCCAATATGCTTATTGCATAAGTATATAAAAACAAGCATTTTCATTACCCTGTGCCCTGCGGTACCCAAACTTTAGGAACTCAACGATAAGTGTTGGTCCACAGGATTGATGCATCAGGAGACAGGTCTGATGCTGACCCCACATCACCAAGAACAAATTTCTGCTTTGCTTGAAGCCTCCTCCGCATTTCCTTATTTCCTACAATCATTGTCAGGAGCTCCTGTAACAAGTTTGGGCAGATGTAATACCTAGTACTATGCCTAGTACTATACCAGATATAACTATCAGATTGTTGATCATATAACAAAAATTCTGGACCCTACTATAGAATGCACAGAGTAACCCCTTATACTCACCATATCAGAATGTAACTCATTGATGGTCTCATCAAGTGAAGAAAGCACTGGAATATCTTTCATGATAGCTCTTTTAAAATAATTGAGGTTTTGAGTCATAACCTTGTCCCCTAAAAATGCAAGGTATCAATCAATACATAAATAGAGCTGAAACTTGGTACAAATGTGATCTATGAACAAATACCTAAATGATGGTATATAAGCAGTTACCAGGTTTTAACTTGAGATAAGCTGTTGCAACCTGAGCAGCAAGGATGGTATTTTTTTCCTGGAATGCACTGAATTGAAGATAGTTCAGCAAACCAGGAAGATAATCCTCATCAAGGTTAACTGCTTTGTCAAAGTCTTTAGCACATTGGTATCGACATTCTATAACCTCATAATATAACTTAACGACATGTTCTTGAAAATTGTGGGTGTCAGTTAAGTTTGGAGCAATCTTATCTTCAGGTACATCAAAGCCAGTTTGACATAATGTCTTGCAATCAGCTAACTCTCTTACATATACTGAAAATAGTATGTTTGTTATTCATGTATTACTGGGGCCGGGGACAAATATGTGTAGGTTTGTTTCAACTTATTACCTTAGCAGAGTACTTACAATTGAGTGAATTGCTGAAATGACCAGCTGCTGCATTATAGTCAAGCTTATTGTAAGAACTAATTCCCTCATGGAACAGGTCAACACTCTTGTCTTTTTCATGAAGAACAATGCCTTCATCTTCACCCATCTTGGAACCATAAAATTTGACATTGTTAGCCATCATTTCACTGTTACCATTGTATTTCAAATACAGTTTTGCTGATTCATAAGCAGATTTTAAGTCCCCCATCTTATAATATGCATATTGCAAGTAGTTATATGGTTCATAGTTCTTGAAATCCTTTATGATCTGAAATAGGAAGCACATCAGTTTTTGATCCTGAAAATGTGGGTGAGACAACCGTCAAACAGAACAACTTGATCATCCTTGGAAGAGACAGTGTCATTAAAGCCATACCCAATTGGGAAGCTTGAGTGGTTGACCAAATTTATCTTTCATACACTTTTTTGAGCATAATTCAACAGTTAAAATGGAGGGAATTGTCATAGCATTAATGATCTGATCAGAACATCCATTTTGGCACTTAACCAACATATGATCTCTATACCTGGAAAATTCCTATTATTATTGAACATTGTAGTAAGTAAGATGAAGAAATTTAAGTATTTAAATCCAATAAACACACTTCAATCCAAAAAACCAAAGGTAGTTTCAAGTCATAGGTCATTGGAATATTAGGCACACTAGGTACCTCTTATCTGCTAGAGCAAACTCTATATGAAGCTGTGTGTTCTTGTAATCCAGGTTTTTGTAGTAACTTAGTGCAGTTTTGTATAATTCCACGTAATTTTTATTGAATGAGAGTCCCAAGTTTAGCTCTAGCTGACTATGGACATAATGTGTCCCCGTCAACAGAAGAAGGCTGAACATCAACATATTTAACCTGGAGTTGTGGCGGTCAAAAAATTGAAAGAAAACTATGATATAAAGCCTGATATGGGATTTACAACCCTGGGTTCACAATATTCATGACAATCAAACATACTGAAAATTAGAAATAAGAAATGATTCAGGCAAAGCAAGCAAGCTATGGCAGGGGTATGGGGGCGCAGGGGCAAAGCAGAAAATCATCTATAATCCAGAACAGGGGTCTGGGGGTGCAGTCCCCAGATGCAAAAGGCTAAGTTCTGTTCAATAGAGTGAAATCCTTCAAAATTGTCCTCTTATTGCTTTGTTACACTGGAAATGAACAGGTCTTGAGGCACTGCCCTGATATACAATGACATCATATTACTGTATAGAAAGTATCATTCCAGTATCACAGGTCATTTTATTCAATGTGCTTCAATGAAGTAGAAGCAGGGGTCAGCCCACAGAAGTCAGATGTTAAGTTCTGTATAGAAGGGCGAAGTCCTTGAAAATTTTCATCGGGGGTTCAATTTTTCCAGGGGGTAGGGCGGCTCTCCTGGCCACGTGCCTGACATGATTGTGGTCCATAAACTATCTCCAATCTCAATTGTTGGACTGTTTTATAGGATTTCACCTCACATCGCACGGAGACAATAGATATGCTTGAATCCCACCAGCTATAATAGGAAGTAATCGGACAACAATCTCAGTAAATAATTGACATTACCACTACTGTGTAGAATATTGATTCAAACATGCAACAGTGGCCACTGTTGCATGTTTGAATCAATATTCTACACAGCAGATAAATTATCACAATGAGTTCAATTTTTGAGATGATATGATGTCATGAGTACAAGTAAAGTGAATGAAACTCAAGACACATTGATCATAAAGTGCAGAGTTCAAGTGCAGAATTGGACAGAATCTTTGCTAGGCCTCAATAATATTAATGTAATAATATAAATATTATGGTCTTCAACCATCACAACTCACATTCAGTCATAACTCAGATAATNTTTTTATACTTGGTTCTTGATTGGTTAATTGGCCAATTAAAGCAATCAATGTTAATATCTCGGCAACGGAATGGTTTGACAGCTTAACTTTGACGGCATATAAAAGCTCGGGTAACAGTGTGTGTATTAGGCTGTATCAAAATATTTGTCTCCGGTATCTCAATTAGTTAACTGACCAATTAAAGGAATACGAGCTCATATCTCGGGAACCGAAAATGGTAGCACCTTAATTTTGACAACATATGAAAGCTCTGGTAATGGAGTGTTTATTAGGCTGTATCAAAATATTTGTCTACGGAATCTCAATTAGTTAATTGGCCAATTAAAGTAATACGCGTTCATATCTCGGGAACCAAAGACGATAGCACCTCAATTTTGACGGCATATGAAAGCGTCGGTAATTTTGCGTACATCTGGCAATGCCGTGACTTTTGTCTACGATATCTCAATTAGTTAATCGATCAATTAAAGTAATTAACACGCATATCTCAGGAACGGGAAAAGGTAGCTTCCCAGTTTTGACGGCATATGATAGCTCTGGTAGTGGTGCGTGTATTAGGCAATGTAGTGATTGTTTTCTCCGAAATCTCTATTAGTTAATTGACCAATTACACTAAATAACGCTCATATCTCGGAAACGAAAAATGGTAGCAGCTTCATTTTGACAGCATATGAAAGCGTTGGTAATGTTGCGTGTATCAAGCAATGCCGTGACTTTTGTCTACGATATCTCGATTAGTTAATTGATCAATCAAAGTAATTAACGCTCATATCTAGAGAACCAAAAAAGGTAGCAGCTTAATTTTGCCGGCATATTTAATTGGCCGATTTTGAAGCTACGAAAAACAGTGATATTATATCCAAAAACAATTAAGAATTGTTTGAGTTTCGCAGCCACTCAAATGCGTAT
>CAMPET010000110.1:205782-228243 GCA_946803715.1 Beroe ovata
TGTGTGTGTGTGTGTGTGTGTACACAATAAAATCACAATTGAATCAAAATCTTCAAAAAAAATATTCAAAGACACGCAGACAGCTATTGACATGAAATAATTGTTAAGTAAGTTTTCTCTTATGGCATAAAAAGCCAGCACATCTCTTAACATGAAAAGTCTCAAGTAATCTTATGTTATCGGATATACTCTTGAGTCTATGCTCATAGTCCTTTGCGAACTGGATATCTAAATTCGTGAGCAGCCTAACAAACTTTTTTCTAAAATTTCGTAGAAGAAAAAGAGAAATCCGGATAGTGCGTAAATCCTGAATATTATAATATCCCACACGCCATGCCTCAAACGGTCCGGGTAGATTTTGATCTAAAAGACAGTCTTCAATTTCGATCATCTCATCAACGGTTTCCATAACTGGTGTCAGATGAGATCCGCAAGTTTCGATCTCGATTCCACTGGAGCTGGGCGGGGAAACAGTAACTGTAGCATTCCGACGACAGCCAGCAAATTCACAGCGTTTGTAAATCCAAATCATTTCAGAGAGAAACGTCAAGACAGCCGAAATCATCAGCAAGCCGGCCCAAGTTCAGTAGCTGAGAAACCAGACACCCAAAACGTAAGTCGATTTTAGAGATTAGCTCCCAATCGTTTGGAAATTTTATATTTCTTAGTAAGCATTTCATACCCCTCGGTCTCTTTCCCTTGCCGGTAGACAAGTACTCAATTATATCATCATGTCTGGAGAACGGTACAGGCTTACCATTGATCCGCAATCGCCCCTTATCATCCCTAGAACAGCCCTTACTGATCAGCCACTTACTGATATCGGAATTAGGTTTCACGATTATATCCGCGGGAAGAGCAACTGACCGGATCTCTGCATCACCTGATACTGGCACCAGCTTGTACTCCATGATGTAATAGTCACTTGATAGATGCAGCATGAGTCTTATATACCGATAAAACCTGCTATAATTGGTAAGACTACACGGAGTATAGCCCCAATACCGTCTCCATGCTGAACAACTGTATTCTTTAATTCGTTACCTCTGGTTCCGTGTACCTTTCTCAAAACCGATTTCATGGAAGGTGATAGTTTCTTCCGATCTCGATCAGTTAGCTTAACCCCGCCCTTGATGAGCATTCTGGCGATACGTTTAATCACGGAAAACAATGCAGAGGGGGCTTCCTTCAGGATCATAATCCTTTTCTTTTTTGCTATTTTCGAGATAGTCCGTAAAATAGGAACATGCTTCCTAATTAAAGCTTTATCACTGCGTGGAACCTTCATAGAAATACCGACGGAGTTTCACTCCAGTAATTCGTTAGCACGGTGATTTCACGGGGAATGCTTTTAACGAAATTCAGGATAACAAATCCGTAAGGCATATTTATAGCAGATTTAAAGGCGTTAATCAGTCGCAATTTATCACTCGAGGTGAACAACTGATTAGCTAAGGTGTTTACTTGACGTTGTGATCGAATATCAGCAAACAGTACCATGTAATGAGAGTTGAGGGTCATTAGTCGGAATGATTCATCCTTCGGATACAAGTTCTGTGTCAGGAATATAGCCGTGATATTCTGATGATGGCTCCCGTACACAAACAACTCAGCCACGGAAGATAGATTATTTAATAATAAGTCATCGAAAACTGCTACACAGTGGCCCTGATCGAGCTGATCATCTGGAAGACCCTCTATAAACTCTATCATCGGCTTTGAATTGGACTTCGTCCACTCGTCCATGAAAGGCTGGCGAACTTTGTAGAAGTAAAAAACTTTCTTCGGGAAATTGGTTATCAGCCTATTCTTGATCACCTGAATGACGAAATGAGATTTCCCTGAACCACTTACTCCATATACCATGATATTTGTACCATTTCGGAACTTAAGTGGCATCTTTGACTGGATAAATATCACTTTCAGCGACCCACGAATTAGCACTATCTGGATATCCCCTCCACTTGACCAACACCTCGATACCGTTAGGAGTACGACGTCTTCTCAAAATCCTATCAATAGGATAAATGCCACTGCTTTTATCAACAAGGATCAGTTCCCTTTCGTAGAATGATCCTTTTATTCTTTCACCATCGAACGATATGATTGCATAAGTGACGGGATCTGTATCTTGAACCTTCGATACATAGAAGATTTCATCGGTAAAGTTAGCGGTATAACCCTTGGCAAATATATGCTCTTTCCTAACTATCCGTACACTGTCGCCAACCTTAAATTTCGGCTTCTTCACTGGAGGTCCCTGATCTCTCTCCGGATATAGATTCTTCATAACGATATGCTCATTAGACTTTTTAACATCAGCGGGTGCAAACTTGGTACTGGAGTGTACACTGCGATTGTATGCATCTGTAATAGTATCCAATATTGTGATCCATTTATGATTACCATTTTGAGTGAATGCCCGGAACAGCTTCGTTTTCTGAGTTCTATTATATCTCTCAATAATAGCTCCTTTATTATCACTGGAAATAGAGAAGTATTTTATTCCCAGTTTATCCATTATATCCAAAGTCTGCCTGTTCCAGAACTCCTTTCCGAGATCAATTTCCATTTTCTGAGGTCTGTTCTTCTTTAGGAAAGGGCCTAAAATGGACGCAAGGGCCGGCCCTGTTTTCCTCTTCAGCTTGAAGCTCCATACGAACTTAGAGAAGCAGTCTATGATATTGAGTATGTATCTATATCCCCTGTTCTCCTTAGCAAAGGCCTGAAGATCAACCAGATCCATGTTATATTGATAACCTATTCCCTTAACCATTATCCGTCTGAATTTCTTCACCTTCCGCTTTGGGGCATGAATTGTATAGGAATCATTGGACCTCAGAAACTCAACCACCTGCCGTTTCGTTAGATCCGGATAAACCCGCTTAGCGGATTTATAGAACTTATTGATTCCACTGAATGCACCAGGGTTCGACAAGTCAGTATACAACTTTTGGAGATTCATTTAATGTAATTAACTACAAGATAATGATTTACACGAGAATCGTCCGAGAGAGAATCAATTATCTCGGAAAATCTTTTCCCCCTTGATCTTAAACATAGCATATATATGCAGAAATTCCCGCAAGTATTATCATAGAAACCCTCAACAATCCTTGAGTTATAGTAACAAACTCTCGGTCCAATGAAATTCATAAAAGATGAAGGAAACATAGCACTCTCGGGACTTCTCCCATATGTATCAAAAAACTCTACTGTATTCCGGGTAACAAAGAAACTGACCCAGTGCTCACCCCGTAAATAACTAGGCTGAGTATTAGAAATAAACGCATAAGGATAGCTACTGAAGCGAGGTAGTCGATCACACGGGAATGTCCCTTTAAAAATATTTTTCGCCGGACCACATTGGTACATTTTCTCCTCGATCTGTGTCGAATTCATTCTGTTATAGACACGTTGCCGGCTCCGTCGAGACTAAGTTGGATATCGTATAGACAATATGCAAGTAACACGTAATTCTCCTCTGTTTCACTTCCCACGTCGATTTCCACCCTGGTATCGGCGTTCTTCTTCAGGCTATAGTGATCCGCAAGCGTCCTATCATCTGTGAGCGACAGAGTATAGAACTGGTATAGGACGATGTTAGAACCCGTCACCATGCATGAGCCAGCCAAATCCCTCCCTATACTTTTATATATCTGATCGATAAGTTCTCTCTTCTCATTGGTCAATGGCTTTGCGAAAAATTGTCGGTTATTGATATACATCTGGAGTGATTTAATAGGGTAGAAGGTGAAGTTACTCCTTTTGCTATTACCACTCATGGCCTCGGGATGCTGCAACGTGAATAGGACGAATTTGGGGAGCTGGTGCTCGAACATGTTATTTATTGTATATTGTTGTGAGCCTGCAGGGAGCATTCTAGCCGAAATAAGCTGCTTATCGCATTCATAGATCACAGGATGAGTTTTCAGTTTATCCTTCATGAGATCAAGGAGCATGGGGTTGGGTTTCATGTACGTACACTTGAGGAACATATCATCGATAACAAGCTGGTAGACATTCTCCTCTGCCATGATGCAGTATTCATTCTTGTTGATGGTGAATGTAACAGTGATATGAGTATTTGGGAGGATGCCCTTATGATGCCGGAAAAGCGGCACATTCAGCTTACTCACTACGGTATTCTTTTTACTTCCGGCAATCTGCTGTGCTCGCCTACTCGCACCTTTGTTCTTGATATCAGCAGCAGTAACATGATGATGACTGTCTTCGATGTATTTACTAGCATCAGCCTCACTCTTATCAGCTCCCGAATCCATGGAGAATAACTCTCGGGTGTAGAGGATATCCTCCCTATCCTGTGCATTATTCAAGACTGTCTCGAAGAATGTAGCAAGGTTATAGCTATTGGACATCTGCTGCAGTAGATTAATTCGATCCTCAATACGTACTTCTACCAGGGAGAACATGGCAGCAGCGATATTGTTCACAATTGAGACCTGCTCTTTATCGGGGATATTAGCATTATTCTTATTAACATGAAACTGTGACACCACCTCGACATCGATGAGGAAACCCGTTTCCTGAGGTGGGATATTGAAGAGTACAATCTGACCGGCTCCCTGAACAATAGAGTTCATCGGGAAGACATTAACATCATATACCTCTGAGACGGAGGTATTGGTGTGCTTGGGACTTGACCAGAGTAGCAGCGCGCTATCAATGGCCTCATCAGAATTCTTGAACTTACTCATGATCAAGGTTATCCCGTCTACGTTTAAGTCTCTGTTTCCCCTTATCACGAAGATTCTCGGTCTGAGCTATGGCAGCTTTACTAGCGGAATCAATGAGTTTGTTCCCGATCGAATGCATTTCTGGTTTGATGGTATTTATAGCTGAGCTGAGGAGTGGCTTGGCAAACCTGAACGCTTTACTGAGAAAATTGCCAAGTCCATCACCACTTTGCTTGTAAATATACCGATCTATAGATCCCCCGTGCTGGTCGAGGAGATTGCTAAAGTTTCGTCGTGACGGAATGTAAGTCTCCATTCTTACATCATCAGAGTCACTCTTTCCTTATATACTGTGCTTTATTTGTAACGAAATTATTATCGGCTGGCTTATTCCCCGAGCAGAGCTGCAAGCTTCACCCCCCGACTTTGCAAATTCGATCAGCATTCCATCTGAATCCCTTATCTCGAGGGTGATCTGATTGAAGCTCTCGATAGCAATTTTCCGAAACTTGAGATTCACCGGTTCATAGAAATTGGATAAGGAGCTCAGGTTTAGCGGGATAACGTCAAGAAGTCTCGATTGACGATCATTGATATTGCTCTCCTGCACAATCGAACAGTATAGGAAACCCATCATTGTGATGTCATGAAATGTCGACTCAAGTACTGATAAGCTTGTATACTCCCCATCTCCAATGTCTAAGAGTGATAGCACATTCCGGGCATTTCCCTTACACATAATTAGTCCTACATTGTTGGGCAGTGTGAGCACCCACATATTACTCCGAATCTGGTATTTTATCTCGGCTTCTGATGCTACACCCCACTCATCCTTGAGAAACTCATTCACCTCAATACAGATAGCAAGGAGCAATTCACCGACTGTATGGTAATGTGCTGAAGTTAATGGAATCTCGGCATACACCTTATCATTTCCCGAGATATAGATCAGATTATTAGGAGCAACAACATTACATATCGCACCACTTGAGAAGCTCGATAGCGCCAGCTGATAACCCTCATTAACCTGCACTGGGTGGAAGAAGTATGTCTCCACCTCAGATGAAGTACCAGTTATGATGAAATTCTCACTTAGTGCCATAATGAACACGTACACCCACGATAAGTATTCTTTTATAGGACTCCCATATGCAAGTTAAACATATCCGCCGTCATTTTAACTGTACTCCCTGTCCGCTGCAGGTTTCTAACGGCGGCCTGCGCTGCGCCCGGGGCAGCCCCCCTGCGCTGCGCACCGCGGACAGAGACTCTATCCGCGGTTAGGAACAATGTCCGCGGATAGAGTCCCCGGCCGCGGACTGAGACCATGACGGCGGAATTCATGAACAATTCAGCATAGTGCATATTATCTTATTGTGCAGCAATAAACGGGATTGAAATCTTAAAACTTTATTGAGTAAAATAATCAGACATATAACATTCAAATATCAAATAAAATTATTAAGAATATAGAGTCCCTTCACCAGACTGCAGAATCTGGCGTTGTGAGTCCGTCCACAGATCCCGTNGCCTATGGGAGGGGGATAGCGGTGAGTCAGGGGCACATAGTCTCTCATTAATGGTGCAATTGATGTAGGAGCAATTGGAACTTGAATTCACAATTTCGCCTCTTAAATTCGTAACTAACCGACCTGACAAAACCGTTAACTTGAACTAACATGACAAAACCATTAACTTGGACTGACATGACAAAACCATTAACTTGGACTAACATGAGAAAACCATTAACTTGGACTAACATGACAAAACCATTTACTTGGACTAACATGAGAAAACCATTAACTTGGACTAACATGAGAAAACCATTAACTTGAACTAACATGAGAAAACCATTAACTTGAACTAACATGAGAAAACCATTAACTTGGGCCAACAGAGGGTTTTTTTTATAGTCTCACCAGGAAAATTGTATCCGGGCACATAGAAGCCGTGTTCAGTGTTTCTGATATCAGAGACACACGCCTCAATGATAGCGTTCAGCCTGTCTTTGGGCATCCTGTCAGCTACGAAACTAAGTTGAGTGGGAGAACCCCCTGACCAATTCACTGAGCTCCGGCATGCCTCCCTGAGAGAGAGAGGTGAATATCCATGAATTGGGAATAAGCATTGAATACCAAAAACTCAGAGGTATCGTAACCAGAGTCATTGTAAAAACGCAAGTTTTGTACCAAAAGTTGCATTTTGACATACCCCGAGCCATATATTGTTGGTAAATGTGTCACCTCAAATATGTCTCGGGGAAATTGCTAGGATTGGCGCCATATCGTAACAGATCCTCCAGACTGAATATCGAGGCTTTTTCCTCCGGGAAATCTGGACTGAGAATGCACCGGCCTCCTGTTGAGAAATTCATTGCTGTTTTCAGTTTTTCAACTTTCATCTCCCAAATTTACGATCCCAGAGGAATGGTTTGTTAAGGTAAACGCAGGCGCACAATACAGTACGCACCTGTTCCAATTGACCAGACATCGGCAAACTCGTCTGGCGATCTCTCGACTCTATCGTAGAATGATGTGTAGTCATTGGACGCGTCGCCTGACAATATATTCTAATTTGTAGTGTTCGAACCACTCTGCCACTGCAACAAAGCGGATACTTTGAATAATAGCCCGTAACGAGTTCCCGGTCACTGCACACTGCATGGCTTACTCACGTCTCACACGGGTAACTTTACCCTACTCCTCATGTTAACCCCGGTGCTCCCTAATATCAGTCCCAATATATTGGTAATCCCCAAGCCCCCGAATTTTACCCCTCCCCAATTACCATCGTTATTCCCGCAGAGCCCGTTTGTGCGGGTATTCTGGTTGAGTTTGATGATCGCCACGGCCAGACCGTCCCACTTCACCTCCAGTCCAAACTCTGGGATGCTCACAGTCAGACTGTCTCCGGAGAACTGGGCGGATATACCTGCACAAAGTGTGTGTGTTTATCTCATAATTTAGATCCATACGCCAAGAAAAAAAAGACACACCTCATCTAGGATAGACAAGAAAGCCTTCAATTATTTCTTGGTATACGGAATTGAAATGTATTTTCGTTGTTTTCCCCTGCATACTCGAGAGTAGAGTGACTGCTCTCCCCAAATCTCACTTCTCACTCCTTCACTTACCGTCCTTGTAGTGGAAACGAGTTCCTCTTTTGATGAACTTCTTCCTCCCGTCTATACTCATGCCATAGCCTCTGAGCAACTGAATCTGTGCTCTGCCTGGTGGTGCAGAAAATTCATATTCATAATCATACACACACACACACACACTCAGCCATACGGGTACAAGACCCGTTATACACAGCATGTAGATGTTGACTACTTCTACCTTAGATCCTCTGGGCCTCTGGCAACATGCCAATTTTCTCACTCTATTCTCCCTGGAACTCACTTGTTCGTTCCGTTTCCTTGGTGATGATAGAGATGGTCTCCAGACAGGAGCTAGTCTCTCCACATGCGTTGAACCACCCGTAGATAAACCAGTTACCACCCTGCGGACTATCTTCAGTAGCCAGCACATACCAACACTGACCCTTGTAACTGTACATTGAGCCTGTCGGGGAGAGGAAGAGAGAATGTCATCAATCTAGTGTCGGCTGTAGTGTCAGCTACACGCTATAGTGTCAGATGTAGTGTCAGCTACACTATAGTGACAGCTACACGCTATAGTGTAAGATGTAGTGTCAGTTACTCTATAGTGTCAGCTACACAAGCTATAGTGTAAGATGTAGTGTCAGTTACTCTATAGTGTCGGCTGTAGTGTCAGCTACACAATAAAGTGGTAGATGTAGTGTCAGCTACACTAAAGTGCGTACGAAGCAAATATACCCCGGGTTTTAGGTCACTACCCTCCTAACAGTAACATTCTGTAAAGCAGGTCAAGCATCAGCATAGCTTTGCTTATAGCCAGCACACCATACAGTGGAGGTTAGAATGAATTTGATGCGCATCCAGTGCCGAAAATTTCGAAGACGATGCAAAATCTAAGTGAATTTCGCGGGGTCGGGGTATATTTGCTTCGTACGCACTTTATAGTGACAGCTACACACTATAGTGTAAGATGTAGTGTCAGCTAGACTATAGTGTCAGCTACACTATAGTGTCAGATGTAGTGTAAGCTACACTTTATTGACACCTACACACTATAGTGTAAGATGTAGTGTCAGCTACTCTATAGAAATACTAATAGTGTAAGCTATAGTGTCAGCTGTAGTATCAGCTGTAGTGTCAACTGTAGTGTCAACTACACTATAGAGTCAGATGTAGTGGCAGCTACACTATAGCGTCAGCTACTCTAAAGTGCAATACGGGATCGAGCGAGTCTCGTGATCGAGTTCTATCGCTTATCTGTAGTGTCAGCAATCTGGAATAGCGATGATTGAGAAGGGTTTTTGCTATCCCGCTTGGCTGACACTAGTGTATTCAACTCTCCCCCGACTCCCGGGCGTTCTATCTCAGCTAAATCTCACCGTCGAAAGTGAAGATGTGCGGGTCCCCGAATATCTTGCACTTGCGGTAGTCTATTGTCGCGGTGGCGGCGGCGGTCTTGTCTCCTTGCTGTACCGCCAGGTCGTTATTGTTGCATGCCGCAGCTGTCTCGTACCTGTCAGTGGTGTGCTGAGTCGCTTAGTGCAGAGTGCAGTGCAGAGTGTAGGTGTGCTAAGTAGCTGATCTCACCAAATACAGGTTCATAAGACTCTACTAGTAATTAATAGGCACACACACCTAGTAGTACTAGTAGACTACTACCTAGGTGTGTATGTGCCTATTTGATTAGATCCTTAATGAGTGGATGATGGGGGTGTCAATGGGCTACATCATGCCAGGGATTAAATCGAAATAGGCCCAATGCCCATCCTCATGGGCCAATTTCGATTTAATTCTTGGGCGATTCTTATCCCTATTTCAGCTCGTATCGCAGAACATATTCCCCTGCACAGGTTGACAAATATTCAGCAGGTATATGGAACCTACTACTTACTGATGATAGGAGCACTTTGTCACTTTACAGTAGTAATACCCCGCATCCTTGCACCCCACTGACTCTATTACCAGGGTATTTGCACTCTGGCTAGGACCATCCAGAACAGTCTGTTCCCCCGTGAATGCTTCATACTAGAAAATATAGACAGTTACCTACGTGTTTTCCGAAAATATAGCCAGTCACATGAACCACCGAGAAGATTGACAGCTGTGATATATGTGACAGCACTGTGTCGTCATGACTGTCATATCTATGACGATAGTTACGTCAATGAAGCACCACGTTGAATATTCTGGCAGCCGATTTATTTCCACGTATGCACTCACTCTAAGCCAAGTGTAGAACGGTTTAAACTCATATAGTGTGTTTGCCTCTTCGTCAGTTTGACAAGTCAGTGTAGCCTTTTCACCTGCATTCCTATAGGATTAGGATAAGTGTAACGGGGTCAATGGACATGGTTTAGTAGTACTAGTAGTACTGTGTTCTAAAGATCGTTTCCAGTGTAATTTTATCAGGTTCTGGTCAGTACTTAGTAGTACTTATAGTAAGGTTATCGTAACTAGTAAGGTTATTCTGGCGTTGTGCCAATATATCCGCCTTATCCCTCACTCACACTAGCTGAGATCGGAGAACATTATAATCCGACTGTTGGAAGGAGGCAGACTTGTCCAGAGGTATAGGCTCGAACTCATGCAGCTCAATGAAAATCTCCTCCGGGCCGTACTTGTCAGCGTTAGGGCATCGGGCTTTCATGACGATCCTATAGATATGACTCGATATGGTGATGTTTAAGATGAGTCACATGGGCTGTGTCTCAGGAGTTTTCCGGGTCAATTTGACCCGGAACTTTTGGATCACGGTGGGTACCTGAAGNTCTAGTGGCGTCGCTGTTCTGAAGAATGCCCCTAATTTCAATTAAAAATTCTGGCAGCCGATTTACTACCAATTATGCACTCACTCTAAGCCAAGTGTAGAACGGTTTGAACTCATACAGCGTGTTTGCCTCTTCGTCAGTTTGACAAGTTAGTGTCGCCTTTTCACCAGCATTCCTATAGGATTAGGATAAGTGTAACGGGGACATGGTTTAGTACTGCGTTCTAAAGATCGTTTCCAGTGTAATTTTATCAGCATCTGGTTAGTACTTAGTAGTAAGGTTATCGTAACTAGTAAGGTCATAGTAACTAGTAAGGTTATTCTGGCGTCGTGCCAAGATATCCGCCTTATCCCCTACTCACACTAGCTGAGATCGGAGAACATTGTAATCCGACTGTTGGAAGGATGCAGACTTGTCCAGAGGTATAGGCTCGAACTCATGCAGCTCAATGAAAATCTCTTCCGGGCCGTACTTGTCAGCGTTAGGGCATCGGGCTTTCATGACAATCCTGTAAATAGCATAGATAGCAATATGACTCGATATGGATACTGTCTAAGATGAGTCACATGGGCTGTGTCTCAGCATATTATCGGCATAATAAACTGAGGATCTGGGGCTATGTTAACATACTGGTAGTTTGTGTTTTCGCAATCCTGTGGATCAAATGTCAGGACTTCACCATACTTCAGCGTATTTACTGATACTGGAACTCCATTGAACGTCTGAAAACACACAATGTGTGATTAGGCTATCAACTTCTGTGATATTGGTGTCAACTTAATGTGCAGCAGCTGTTTTCACATAAAACACATAATCATTAAAATTGATAATCATTAACCAGGCGATCACATAGATCGCTTACCTTTATTTGCCAGTATTCAATGTAGTCCGTGTTCTGGCCTCCCTCCAGACTCACTGAGTAGGCTCCCCCTGTCAGCTCCACCTTGACCGATGGGATAGTGGTGTCATCCCAGTAGACACAGTCTTGACACCGTCCTGAGGTGAGGATAGAGCTGTGTTAGAAACACCTCCTGCGGAGACTGTCTAACTGGCACCAGATAGTATCCGTTTGAAATGGTGTCAAGACAAACTAGACACCATCAAATGAGGAATTCACCTGTTGCATACAATGTAGCCACGAGAAACAACGCATTGATAACTATAAGCCCCATCGGATAATACGGCCCTCGAATGAAGGGTTGCAAAACAAAATAACGGAAATAACAAATCCAAATGAAATAGCGGGGAAAGAGGAACAAAAATATATTCAAATTAAATAACGAGGATTCTGTTTCTGAGTAAATCAATCTTAAGAGCCGCGACCGTGATCTCATTTCTATGACAGAAGATGATAGCCAAATCACATTGATTCCGTAGTCCGGTGAGTTGTACTTGATGGTCGCCGGTCGGTTCTTCCGCCTCGTCTCTTACATAAAGACTAGCTTATACAACATCTACTCGTTGTCATGGAGTACTGTAATGGCACCATATGTCAAACACAAGGAAACATTTCAATCCAACGGGTCTTATAAAAACGACTTTGGTCAAGACAGAGTGGTTATGTGCTTAGCCTGGCAAACACGGTGGTGATCCTTGCTATACGGCATGTTAAACAACAAACAAGGATTCGAAACTGTGGGGTTCCGTACAAACCACTCTGTCATAAAAGTTGATAGCCTAATCACATTGACATGATCCCCAGCCTTGACCTAGTACTTATGATAGTGCGGTTCTTGAATTTCCGTTTCTCCGGGTACCGCATTCTTGCACGACTGAAACATAAGTTCCACGATATTGTCAGAAAAGTAGGTATACAGATTTCACTCGTACTTTTGTAGTTCAAAACTGTCTTGGGGATATTGTGCGTGTGCTTGTGGAAGATTGAAATTCAGATTTTGCTGTGGAGCCAGATTGAACTTCTATCGATGAGTATTATACATGGTTAACCGGTGTTTGTATGCGTGCTTTAAACGTGAAAAACCTGCAAAACCGGTTTTTCTCCTCTCCACGATCAAATATATCGCCTGACCTTCATATACGTGACTGCAAAACATAACACCACAATTCACTCTAACTAGGAATTAGGTACCCTCAGCTGCGACAGTACACTGTCATGAAAAGTAATAATTCAATCAAAAGTGTTTGAACCGCTAATTTTCAAGAACCGCCTAATTTCATTCACTTTTCTCCTAATAATATGCTTTGACCCGCCGGATATTTACAGATTGCGTTATGATGACACAAACCGAAAAAGTGAAACAGGTTATGGCTAAAACCTGTGCAAATTCAATTAGGAACCACTTGAAAACCTGGTTTTATAGAATTACGTGTTACACACTGTATAATTCCCCGAGATAAGAACTGCTAATGATAATGCTCAGGGTAATCAGTAGACCAAGCTGTTGGAACCTGTTTGTATAGTTTCTTACTCCTCAGCCATTGAATTACTATTTAAACGAGTGCAGTATGATCATGCACGACAGTTTATTAGTACACTTTGTCTTTTCAACTGTGAGACTCTCTTATCTGACGATAATTTGTGACCATCATTATCATGGTTCTCAACCTTTTCCAAAGCACGGATACACTTGTAGAGGATGCTCAGTTTGGTAGGTATCTGGTATTGTTGTTTACAGTACATGGTATTGTCGTGAAGCTATCCACTGATCCGTATTCTAGTGTTCTCAGACCCATCCAGGCCAGACGACATTTTCACCCAGGTAATTATTATTTCAGAGTTAGAAGGTGGGAGGAGAATATCCCACCAAAAGCTCAGAATCCTCAAGCTCCTTGCCCTTATCTTCTACGGACAAGCCACGTCAATATGCTGCTGTATCCGATACGGATTCCTCGCTGACGCTTTCCTCTCACGCCACATCAACGGAACCATATATGGCATGATTGAGGGCAGTCTGATCCTGGGATTCGCCTTCATATACCTGCTCGGCGGCTTTGAGAAGTTGCTGACATGGCGGCGTTTGAACAGCCGGTGGCTCCTGATGTTTATCACCGGTGGCTACTCCGTCACCTCGCTGTGCACAGGAGTGATTTATCTGTCTGATAACAACACCGTGGTGATTGTGATATCGACAATACTGCGAGTTATGCAGGGATTCATCACCTACGGGTGTCCGCTGGTGGCAGTGGACTTTGTCAATGCTCAACTATCCACCGAGTTCGACTTTGTGAACGGGCTACTCAACATGGGCTATTTCAGTGGCATGGGCATGGCGGAGGTGTTTGGGTGTCTGATCTATGACAAGTTCGGGTATCTCTACCCTTTCCTCTTCTCCTCCATAACCGCACTCCTCGCCACCTTCTTCATCGCCGTTGCCATCCCCAAGTGTGAGACATACCTTGTATCACAAGGGGAGACGGATGTAGCCACCAAGAAACTGGTCAACCCACGAAACCCGCTGAGTAAAGCCATCTTCCTCCCGCTTCTCGGCTGCATGATCGTTAACCTCAACTTCGGGGTTCTCCAGGTATGACTAATTATCGAACTATAGGAGTAGGACTTGCGAACAGATTGCTCGCTGTTAATTGAGTGATCCATGACGTTATAATGAGGTTCATCTCTCATTCAACTTACCAATTATCCAGGTAGCAGTGACACCCTTTCTCCAAGAGATTTTCCACAAGAGCATCAGTTACGGTGGCATGGTGCTGATATTCGTCAGCGTGGGGATGACCATGGGCAGTCTTGTTACGGGTCTCCTCCTTCAGAAGAAACTGTTCCACCATTTCACAATCATGGCGTGTGGGGCATTCTGTCTCTGCATTGGATTCGTGATAACATTCCCCTCCGATCATATCCCTATCTTCTTCAACAACGCTCCCATCATGGCATTCCCTGGAGTGTTTGTATCCGGGTTCGGAGCCCCCATGATGACAATTTCCACTCTGCGTGCTCTCTACGATATGCAGGTGAACACACATGTAACATTTAACATTTCTATATTACGTCTTTATTCTTTTGGGTGGCTGTTCTTCAACTTTACTTAAAGTTTTAGTGCGCATCTTGATCTTCACGGCACTACGGGTACAACACGAACGCTAACTCTCGATAATATACTCTCTAATTTAGTTATACTGACACCATTTTGTCCCCCTCAGCTACAACGAACCGGAATGCTGACACCTCGATGTGTCACGAGACTGACAGGAATCTGGTTGATTGGATATTCGGGACTCTACTACTCGGGATCTTTCCTTGCTGGTGTGCTGACTCAATACCTCTCATTTTCGGGTAAGAGCGTGGTGTCAATATACCTTGATTCATGTTCTCCTTGATATTCAAATTTGGACTATAATCACCCCGTGATTGATGACACCGGATTTTATGAGAAATAAAATTGAACCATGCTAATAGTAATTGATATCGCGGTGAATCGTAATTTTCCCAGATATGGCGGAGATACTCTCAGCACTCTGTTTGGTGGCTGTTCTCCTCTGCATTGCTCTCCGAGTGCTGATCAAGGGAAAAGTCCTAGATGAGGAGAACCAGCCTCTGCTCTCGTGATGAGCATGATGAGCCCAGGACACCAAGTTCTGTAGCCATAGGAATTTGACAGCTAAGATGATTTTAAGAACAAAGAGTGAAGACTCGAGCTCGTCTCTCGTATCTGACGAATACCGTCGAGCTCTAGGATAATATGTAGAAACTAAACACTAAAGTGATGAGCTAAAGTTTACCAGAGCTTTCATAGTCAGACTCAGAGACATCTAATTTGGCTTGAGATCCGTATTTGAAGTTGAAATTTGCTTTTAGCATCATATGATCATTAGCGTTGTGGAACCTGAGAGTGACACCATGTCAATTATGACTTGCATGTTGATGTAACCTCAACCTGATATGATTATGATGAAACCTCAACCTGATTTATGAGATTTGTTGGAAGATAAGCCACGAACAAAGAGCAAATGCAATGTTAAATGTCCGCCCTTTTTTCAAACTCCAGCTCTGTGTGTGGGGGTTCAAATTTTATCAATATCATATCTTATGGACTATGCTCCTATTGGGGTTCTCTCTACCGCCGGTGCCGCCCAATTGACATTGCGACAGCCAATTCGTGATACTGATAGTGATCCAACCTTCCCACTTCCGCGCTTCATAGCTTCTACTTCTAGTTCTACGGGCTCTTACTGATACTCATAAATCCATCACCATAATTTTATCGCCTGGCGATGCATCGTCTAACTCTAAAAAACCTTGATGCTTATTCTTAAGGTTAGGGTTCCGGTTTGGGATGGGCCAGGAAACCGGAAAAACCTAAGTCACGTGATAAAAATAAAATTAAGGCGATGGATTATAAGATTTATAAATATAATAAAAGCCCGCGCGCGCGCCTTCATCGCAATCGGCCTTCGATGACTGAGGCGATTGCCGGATGTTACCTGTCCACTGTTTCTTGCGCGCGGCGCGCGCCTTCATCGAAGGCCGATGAAGGCGCGCGCAAGAAACAGTAGACATAGATAACATCCGGCAACTGTGTGCACACGTTGCGCGGCGCCCCTATTAGTATTCTACTCAGTGAACTGAAAAGTCGCAGCGCGCGCGGAGTATTTGGGTCACGCAGCGCGGGAACAGGCAACTGCAATGAGGCGAGGCATGGTCATGGTGAATTGCCGGATGTTATCTGTCCACTGTTACTTGCGCGCGCGCCTTCATCGATTAAGGCGCGCGCGCCGCGCGCAAGAAACAGTGGACAGATATATAACATCCGGCAAATGGCGCGTGCAACAGAGGTGAGATCAGATAAAATCTGACAAAAAACCCTACAACGTGTGCATATGATTATGAACCACAATGAATATTCAATATCAATAATGAATATTCTTTAAGTTTAACCGACAATACTGAACTGTGAATACACATTACATTTACACAGTCACGAGACGCATTTAAAAATAAAATTTAAAGAAAAGCTATCAATAAACTGTCTCATAGTCATACAAACTCCGAAATTTCAAAATCTGAGTAAAACTAAAGTAAAAGTCTAAAACTTAAAGATTGTATAAAAAGTCATTACATTCTGATTCATCATGTGGACCACATGTGGTGAAACTGAAAATGGATAAGTAATTAAGGAATAAACTAAAATGTCAAAAATGTCAAATTAAAAAAATTAAAAAGAAAGATATTGAGTTCCAATATTCCAAAAAGAGGTCTCTTGATTATGATATAATCAATGATATTGATAAGAAGCATAACGATTAACAGTTAAAACTGTTTTGGATGAGAACTCTAATCTTTCCAGGGCAGAAGCTTGTATGGGTTCATGATCCCCTGCGGATCGAACACACTCTTCAGAGTTCTCATCACTTCGATTAAACCGGGATCTTTGCTGTACCTGAGAATTTGAATGATGCACTCATGTATCCGGCTGTGGTCATTCACACGACACGTGTAAAGTTAGTGATCTGCAGTTTGATTCTGCGCGGGAATTTCTCATTTCCCAATAGTATATACTCACTTGAGATAGTTTGCTTTCTTCAGTCCCATGCCGTGCTCTGCACTTATACTGCCCCGCATCCTGGCTACCTCCTCGTAAACAAACGGCTCGATCAGTGACAATGCCTGCGGAGGATTGGAAAATTGACAACTGATTCGGTGCTCAATTACCTAAACTTTCTGTGCTTTATTCAGGTAAAAATCTGGTTGTCGCATGATGGGCAAATTCTGAGACGTTTCTATCGGGAGAGAACCATATGTCGCATGATGGGGTGCGTACTTGTGGGCTCCACTCAGGTGTAATGGGGTTGAAATGGAGATCACCGTCACCCACATGACCGTATGCTCCCACCACACACCCAGGAATCGGCGCCAACACACGCTTCACCTGAAACACACACAGCCTGCATGACACCACCACCACCGCTCACCTCGTGGTTGTAAGATGGTGTCAATATGTTGAGGTGGAGGTTGTTGTCGCCTAGGTGACCGTATCCAACAGCTAATGAGTTGTCAATGAACTGCATCCGCTCCCGAATCTATAGGGAAAATCGGGAAAATTGGATAAAATTGAAAAGGTTTATAGCACACTATATACCTTATAGCTGCCATGATTGATCTAGATATTATGCGATATTTAGGAGTTCATTGACAATTTGAATAATGAATATTGTCACGAAGTTTGCGAGAAAACGATTCAAAGTTTGAAATTCAAGGGTTGGTCAAACTAAAATGATTGGTTTGAGTAGTATATACAAGAATGAATCGTCATGATAGCTGCAGTAAGTACTATCAGTGGTCGAGTCTTCGACTTCTGCTTCCCTGTCCCACACTGCACTTCATTGCTTCTTTCAGCAATGTACCGTTCATCAGCACGGCGAACCGATACTCGATAGTGGAAGTTAATGGGGCTTATTTTACACAGTTCCGATAATATACAACGATAATACAGTAACCAGTTTCTGCCAACTGTCGGGATGCTTTCTTTCATGATGGGATCCAACTCTAGCTGCATTTTCATGAGTTACATGATAACAGTTATTATGATAACTATACGAGTAACGGCCGTTACTCGTAGTAAATCCCATAAACCGTCCCCACAGCGAACAAGTTCTCGTCCCTGTAGCTGTAGGATGCGAAGGTGTCGAACTGCGGGTACCACAGACACCGCGACGCCACCTGGACTCCCTGCCCCTCCACAGATCCCATCAGCACCAACACAACAATCTTATACCGGGTATCCTTACCCAACTCCTGCTTCACCTGCAGCCTGATCAACTCTGTTAGGTGCGTCGTTAGATCCTGATCCCCAAACTTCTGATCGGTCAGATTGGACTGGAACACAGACTTGATGATATCCTCTGTTTTCTTGATGGGAAAGCGTTGTGAGTCCTGGGGCTCGAGTCTGTAGGTGTTCTCGTACAGTTCACGTGGCTGTTTCACGGCTTCCTCTGTGTCACTGTACACACTGCCCGCCCCCCGGGAATACCTTCTGTTGAGGAGTCCTATGATGGAAACCCGACCCACAGCTGAGTGCCACCCCGACTTCTTCACCCCCAGGTCTATCTGAGTGAGGCGGCGTGATTGACGGCGCGGCGGCGGCGGCACAGTATCCGTGGCGACAGACACAACGCTCTCCTTGCGGAGTGAGCTGGGGAGTGCGAGTGTACTCTCCCTCCGTCCTGACATGGTGGCTGCTTCGCGTTGTTAGAGGGGATAGCTGGTGTTAGGGTGGGTAACGAGTTTGATGTGAAGAATAAGATGTGGAATAACTATAGGAAAAGCAATGGCGATGAGTAAAGAACGCTAAGAACAAGGAATGGCTCTGAGTAAAGAACGCTAAGAACAAGGAATGGCGCTGAGTAAAGAACGACTAAAGGACAAGGAATGGCGCTGAGTTATTCGAGCGGATAAAAAGCAGAAACTGAGATATTGGGCAATCGTTATACTATTAAATTTTTGCTTGTTAATTTGGGACACATTGCCACAAGAAGTGTCAGTATACTGACGTCACACTGTAAGACTCAGCCACTGATACACATCACAACACTCCAACACGCCACAATCACTATCAATATGATGAAGGAAAATGCACTGGGGCTGGTGACGGTGCAATGGTGTTAAACTCTGATGAAACAATAACAAGGGGGTACTATGACACTTGGTAAAACAGACACTGACAGAGTTTATATAAAACACGCGGTAACCCTAGCAACTGCAACACAGGTGAAACAGAGCTGGTAGCATTAGGTAGCGAGCTGCTACTGTAATTCTGACCAGTTCTAATAGCTGAGGGAGGAAGACGTGGGTATATTCAACATGTGTCATTGTGTCATTGTGTCATTGTGTCATTGTGTCATGTGTCATGTGTCATGTNGTCATTGTGTCATTGTGTCATGTGTCATTGTGTCATTGTGTCATTGTGCCATGTGTATCATAGCAGTACGCTAACAAAGAGATACAGCACTGTTGGAGATGTACAATTTGTTTCAGCAGTACGCTATATATAAAGTATAGTCTGGGTGATTTGAGTATTATCTTACTCTTAGAGTATGGTCTTAGAGAAAGTTCTGACTTCGCAGTCTAGACAAGAATAAACCTAAATAATAAGTACAAACATCCCGAAAAGGAGCAGGATACAAAGAGGCCGGAGTGCAAAGCCAATGACCTATTCGTACAGCAGGCCCAGGGGCGTGCCGTTAAATGAACAGTCTGCGCGCGCAACTACACGCACGTGCAAATTCAAGTTGCGTAGCAACGCGATTTTATGAACTTCTGAACACGCGCGCGTCAGTTTACACAGTTGTATCCTTGATCACGTTCGTTTTCTTGAACTTAACAAAACTGAAACGCAACTTCCAAACGTTTGACATCGCAAATCACCTATCATTTGCCATGCCATCAACAATCATCACAATTCTCTGTGCAATGACGCTCCTCAGCACTGGTAAGACAATAATGAGCAGTCATTTCAAATCTGATCATGATTAGGCGTCATCAGTTCGAGATGTCCGCACTGAATGAGACAAGCTTGATTCGTCCTGCTTTCATTCTACATTAACAGAATCCACAGTTACAAAGTTGCTAACTTCACAGGTATGGGTTACAAGATAGAAAGGCCAGGCGAAGTGGATCACTCGGAATATCAAATGGTCCGAGGAACAGCACAAGTCACGGATATAGTCGCAGAGGAGGAAGTGGTCACAAGTGATGCCGTGCAGGAATTTGCTGGAGAGGAAGGAGGGGAGGGAAAGAGGAATGAGGAAGTGAGAAAGGAGGGAGAGGAAATGCTGTTCTCACCACTACCGAGTTGGATCAAATCTGCAGATCTAAAGATCATATTTGTGGGGATATTTGCCCTATTTCTACTTCTGGTACTCCTGGTCTCTATCTTCAACCATATGCAGTGAGTTCGCGAAAATAATGATCAATTAATCGGCTCCAGTAGAACACTACCTTAACTATAAGAGTATAAGCTCTCAACTCTTAGGTGAACACTAAGTCACTAAACATCATGAGTTAAGATCTTCATTCCAGGTGGCGAAAAGTCATGGAAATCATTGACAAAAACCAAGACCTGAGCAGTCAATGCATCAGAAGGATGCAAGAAGAAATAGAAAGGCTGGAGTCACAGCATTCATCGTTGGTACTCCAGAGAGATGCAAGCAGCTGCATCATTGAAATGGGAGACGCAGACGACTATGTTGAAACACATAACTGCCAGAGATCTGTTGACACAGTTGTGTCAATCAATGACACATTCATGACACCGGTCAAAGCAGAACAATGGGGTTCAGAGAAAACGGTGGCTCAACTACCATCAGTAGAGCTATGCACAACTGAACCATCTGACCCAATCCATGCTATGACTGAATCAGGGGGAGCAAAGCAGGCTGCTCCCTCACAAGACACTATTCTCCCGAAAACGGGCGAGGAAAACACAAGATGTGTACCAGAAGATGCTCATTGTAGGGAAACGTACATTACCCAGTGCAGTAAAGAGAAGACGACTGTCATAGCGGAGCAATCAATTAGCACAACACGTGTCCCTCAGTGTGATAGAGAGAATATGTGCTCTGGGGAAGGGGAAGAAGAGGGGAGAACATTGCCCCAAACTGAAATGAAGCCCCGGATAAGCTCGTCTCCCAGTGTTGTTCACAAGTACAACACACGGCTTTACAGCACACAAGGGAGAAATGTCTAGAGTTGCTACTGACAGAACATAATGACTTGTTTGGGCACTTTTATTCTTTTTAAGATGGAATCTTCCTTCTAAGAGATGGATTACAGTAGATGTTATAAAGTATATGTTATACAGTAGATGTTATACAGTAGATGTTATACAGTAGATGTTATACAGTAGATGTTTTTTTTAGTAGCAATATTTTAGTTGCAATATAGTCACTAGTCAGCAGTTAGTCAGCAGTTAGTCAGTTTTAGTATTGGAGCTCGTGATTTTGTAGCAGTAGATCTAAACCATACTCTATCACTTAATTATCATATCCAGAAGTAGAAGTGTTTTCTTTCGTACCGTACATATGACGAAAGTACGGCAACTGACCCCCCTAACCCTGACCATAACAGTTACCCAAGCCCTAACACTAACTGTGATTGTCGGGGGGTCATTTGTCGCACTACGACATATGACAGGTGACAAGTGACGATGTCAGGAATAAGCATAGAAGACGGGGACAAAACAACCACTACCGTGTGATATTTGGAAAGTGTCCAACTCTGTGACAGAGATCATGATCAAGGTGGAACATCCTACAAAAGATATCCTACTGAAGAGTGACTGCAAAACCCGCATCACTATGGTTACTCAACATAACATATCAGCAATGAATGGTGATTGGAAATTAATGACAAAAATAATAACTGCTCTCGCATGATTAGATTTGGATATCATGAACATCCGCGGCTTCTGGAACCATAAATCAAATTCTGAAGCGTAGGAGTCAAAATAGTCATGAAGCGGGAAACGGGCAGTTGAACGCAAACGCGCCAACTTCGAAAATTAACTTAATATAAAGTGTAAAGTAAGAAAAGTGTCTGCAAAAAATAAGTTTAAAAAGGAGTTGGTACCAGGGTAATATAAGAAAAGAGAGAGTAATGAGTTGTGGAGGTAGTAACTAGTAATGATTTAGTTGTGGAGGTTGTAATAATGTAGTGCCATAGTTGTGTGTGCAATGTAATCACACCACACCACAACGTGCTCTGATGAGAAAACTGATGAGAGAAAACTCCCTGATTACCAGGAATGATAATTAATTATGAATGAACATGTTCCCTGATGGAACATGTTGTGAGATGGAACTTCCATCTCTCAAGAATGTGCTTTCTCTATCAGTATCAGCTATATTGACCCAATACAGCATTTCACTGCCAAGGCACAGCGTGTGTTGTGTGTGTGTGTGTCTGTGTGTGTGTGGGTGTGTGTGT
>CAMPET010000111.1:37624-58137 GCA_946803715.1 Beroe ovata
CACACACACACACACACACACCCACAACATATCAAGGTCCCTCTCTCTCTCGCCTGTGCTATAATACTATTCATGTCATGGATACCATTGACTCAGCTGCAGGACTCCTTCCTCAGTACTCAATGCATTAGTGTGTATGTGTGTGAGTCTGTATAATAATTGGTTTCATGAGTCAATATTCTATCTTACTGGGCAGTGAGCGTCTTGGGGAAAATGATCAAAATAACTGAACCCTGAGTAGAATTAAATGATACAGTGGTCAGTGGTACCTATACGGGGTTGAATTAATTGCTCGGAAATTAGCAAAATAGTTGACAATACAATGGAGTTGTTAGGCTTGATTGCTTTTTCCAAATAACCACCAAACTCAATATTCGCTCATTCCTAATCATTCTCATTCTTTCCTTAAGGGATTTCAACAGGAGAGTTCTACACAGCCCCCCACACAAGCTTTACGACGGATAACTTTGCAACGGATGACGGCAGTCTTTTGGGGGCAGCAAGTTCAGGACTCCTGTCAAGCTTACCTACTCCTAACCCCAGTCTCCTCTCGGACTTGTTTGTAGATTCCAAAGAGTTTGACAGGTAACTGAACATGACTTGTCTATGGGATCTGAGCATCTACAAGACATTCCCTTGTAACAAATTACAAATTTTTGCAAATTTACCTTATATGGTGACAGACAGGTCATTCCCAACAAATCTACCTCATATGAAGATAGAAACCCCTATGGTGGATCAGGAGGGTCACACGGAAAAATATACTTTTACCTTTCGGATTCACTATATTTGTCAGAGATAAAATTCTCTTGATCCATCAAACACCCCAAACCAGATGACGACTGCTCACCTCTCACTCACTCAATTACAGGTACCTGCCCGAGGACCAACACTCAGAGTTCATGACGCCCAGGGAAACGGTACCTCTGACCCACCACTACAACCCTCTCGTGAGCTACAACAGAGACAGCACCACGTGGACTGGCAGTCAGCTGTCTGTCTGAGACAGTCACTTTCTGTGTGAGACAAGTAACTGTTTGTTCGAGACAGTCACTTTCTGTGGGAGACAAGTAACTGTTTGTTCGAGACAGTCAATTTCTGTGTGACAAAGTGAATAGAGACAGATTCTTCCTGGAAGTTTTAACGAGATAAAATCACTGAAGTATTGATATACGAGTACGATCGAACAAAGTGTGAGCGATATCAATGAAAAAAAATGAAATAAATTTTGTAGACAAATTGGATCGTATAAGCTGTCAAATGAACAAGACAAAATGACCATGACAAATTGTCTGTGTTTTTGACGTAACACACTTGATATATATAAAGTTGTTCCATCATTTGACAAGAATGGTATTGAATCTGTGTATATATATTTGGATTAGTTTGTTGACATTTTACTGCATCAATTCCAATCGGTCTTAATTAATCACGATAATGAACGAGGCCGGGAGTCCACACATAAATAGACGAATTTAATTGACAGAAATTGCTTTGAAATTGGACATACTGCATAATATAGGCCTCCTCTCCTATGTAGATTACAGAACAATGAAAACTACTGTAGTACTGTTACGAATAGATGTTTGTGTAAGAAGGATGTCATATGCATGTGGCAGTGTCAATAGCAGGATAGTACTATAGTGCACGATATAGCAGGATGTGCAATAAAACCCAATATCCATCAAATGATAATATGGATTATGGGGCATGGAAGAGACGGAAAATCTCGAAATTATGATGTTTCGGCCTGACTCTACATGGCATTCGACTCATCGTCCCAATTTCATGAAGAGAAGTACTAAGAAGATGTTACAGTAGTGAATGGATGAAGCCTGGAGACAAATTAGGACACAAAATAATCTTGGGCCTTTACTCTATGATTTCAGCGAAAAGTACACGTCGTGAAATTAACCTATTATAGTTTACAACCTATTAATTAACCTATTAGTTAACCTATTATAGTTAACAACTGCACACGCCACACATATATATATATAGCAAGGTAAGCTGCGAGTGATACTAGGTACTTATTATTTAGAATGGTCTAAGTTCCATGTGACGTGTATCAGGGCCTTATAACAGAAGTGACTGTGGAATGAGTAAAACGACGTGCTATCACGAGGGTAGAGGAATAAGGGAAAAACAGATATTTTGACCCGCGGTCCTATTTCCTAAATATTCTCTAGACAATGTTCACGTGGCATCAATCTTATCATTGGAAATCTGCAGAATGTAGAATGTACAAAATCAGTGAATGGGAGCACTCTTTTTTCAGAATAGTATTTGATCACAATTATATCGACACCATCGCATCTTGACCCATAATTCAAATAGTGCATTTACATTATGTACTGATTGATTTGATCTTGATTGAAATCCCAGTTTCAAAGTCGATGGGTCGAAAGTTGAATTTACAGATAACATCACAAATACCTATACCCGACAAATCCATAAGCCTTGTCAAAAAAAGTTGTGAGGACTATTAACAGTCCTGTGTATAGACTTTTAGATAACAAATCGAATTAAAAATCGAATTAATAAATCAAAACTCCAACGCGATTTTCTACAAAATTGATCTATTTCAGTATATCCTAACTAGTTTCCAAAACTCACAACAACTGTTATTAAACTGTTCTGGCAGGGGTATCTACTATCTCATGATCCAACAATCCACATGGTAGCAGTGTCTCTCAACTTAGAACTAATCTTCTGTCCTTCCATGGAGAACACCCGGTCAGTGTTTCTTCTTCATGTCCTCAACCAACTTTCTGTGAACCTTTCTCTTCCAATGTGCGGTCAGCACTCAAGTGAACTGCAGAGAAAATCTGACTTTCCTTCAGGAACCGTCTTTGCGAAAGAACCCACGCTGCTTCTTCCTTCTTCACGAATTTGAGACACACTGGCCACACACTTCCCTCTTTCACAGCTCGGATTCTGAGGATGCGTACTCCATCACAGTAACCACCCAGCTCCTGCAGCATATCACATACTTACTGTTTGTGCTTCTCTGCAGAGTCCTCACTGTCTGACTCCTCCAATCCATATACCATCACGTTGCAAGAGCGGTCTTCCTCTCCCCTGTCCTTCACGACTGCTGACTTCACAGCTTCTTTGATCAATTTGGGAGTGATCTCTGCTCTTTCGACTTTCTTGCCGACGACATCGGCCCAGCTCGTCATCTCGGTCTGGACAGCTTCCCGCATCTCTCTGAGCTCCTCGTCTTTCCTCTGGACGTTCTTGTCCTTCTCCACAAGGAAATCACCGTGCAGCTTGATCTGATCACTCTGCAGCTGATCCACATCAGCACTGGCTGCACGCAGAATTTCACTGTTACGCTTCACTGTCCAAGTGAGAAGATTTACTAGCATAATCAGCACATCTTTATTAGTCTGTCTCAACAGTGTCTGACTCAGCTCTCCAAGATGATTGTCTTTACGTATTCCCTGAAAAGATGTCTCCAAATCCCGTTCCATTTCCAGTACTGAATGCATCATGAACTCTTTGTTGGTCATTGTGTTGTGTACAACAAACTAACACAGCAAGGCTGTCATGTTGCAAGCAACTTGCGAAAACGATTGCTGATAAGAGAGTACAGATTTCGTTGCAAATACTTATTTGACAGTGAGGTTTTAGAGCTTTTGCTGAATGTCACACTATTTTGGTATTAGGTATGCCACACTATTTTCGAATTATGTCACATTTTTCAATATAATGTCGCACTTTTTCCATAATATCAAACTCTTTTTGAAGATTTCTAAAAAGTTGAAATGTTGAAATGCAGCGGTACGGGTGACATGGCAGCTTTCGTGTCAATCGTTACTTCACACCCGTTCGGTGCGTTTACCCAAATTTCGGGAAATATGGCCAAATACGCACCTCACAGCTGTGAAGTAACTCGATATCATGTCACACTTTGTTCGCTTTACTTCGTACTTTTTTTCGTATAACATCACACCTTTTTCGTCGAAAAACGATGCCCATCATACAATTTGACTTGATAAACCTTGCAGGAATTCAAGCACAGCTGTATTCTGCAAGAGTTCTTAATTATCTTGCGGAGAGTTGTTTAACTTGCGGTTGTTTATCTTGCGGTTGTTTATCTTACGGTTGTTTATCTTGCGGTTGAACCCAGCATATTTAACATGATTATGGTGGGAATGAGGGCCATGTCTCTTGTCATGGCTGTTCTAGAATGAGCTGACGGCAGTGTCAGCGGTAAATTATCGCGCGTGATTCTCGCAACAGCTGACACATCGCTCTAATATATGATAAAAATATTAAAAATTATTTCGCCAAGATTATTGGCGCATATTTATGCGATGGAGTGACCATACTGAGGTCACCTAGTCCTAACGATAAATCACGCGTAAGCCGCGAGCCTGGGAATTTGCTAGCTATAAAAACACGGACCATGCCTAGAAATCAGCTCAATCAACTCTCACGAGTTGAAATGCATTGCACGGCTCCCAAACAATCGCCACCTATTTTCATGTTAGACTCTCACAGATGTAGCTGTAATATGTTTCGGGCCTCTTGTTCTCACTTTCCATGATTCTAGGTCATTTGGCCTAACTGGACATTTGGCCTAACGCCTAAAACTACTGTTTAGGCCATTTGTCCAGTTAGGTCAAGAGACCGTTCTGCGGTCATTTGGCCTAATTTTAATTTTGATTTTTTTCTTTTTCTAGTTTGCTACTGTATCAATATGGAAGTAATGTAAACATTGACTTGGGGATTATATGGCCGATAGTACCCGATCAACAGTTATGCGATCCGAGTAAGCTGAAGCAGTGTGATGCGACCCGATAAGTGGTGGCAAGTGAACCGTCGAATGAGGGTGAACGTGACGTTGTCACAAAACCAATCAAGAGGCCGTGACTTGAGAGCTTGACAGCACCTCGTCAGAGATTACTGGAAATGTCGGGAACACCCAACGTGGCGAGTTGGGTATTCGGGACATCACGCCCTGAATACCCAAGACCGCTAATACCCAACTAATTAGCGATAAGAGACTGCAATGATGCATGTTAAGTTCTGATTAGGTACTTAATGCTGAGGATCTGTGCACGGTTGATCGCTGTGTAGTAGGTTGATAAGGGTGTTTTAGTGGGAGAAGTTTAGAATAAGTTTCTTGACCATTGGCCATACCTAGGTACGTCCAACCAATAACCATAATCCTTAATCTACTGTGTTCCGCTCTTCAGCCACGACATTTAGAATCAGCTGATGCCTCCCTCATGCTTCTCCCTCGCTCCACCAACNGTGTGGCAGCAGTGTCTCGATCAGATCCAGCACATGATCGACGCCGCTCTTTTGAAGCAACTCCAGGAAATTCTCACTTCCAAGATAAACGAAACTGGGGACAAGATGGACTTCGTGCGGAGACTTATTGAAGAGAACGGGTTCAAATCCGCCAAGAAAAACTACCTT
The DNA here is from genome assembly GCA_946803715.1 of Beroe ovata. Classification (NCBI taxonomy): domain Eukaryota; kingdom Metazoa; phylum Ctenophora; class Nuda; order Beroida; family Beroidae; genus Beroe; species Beroe ovata. The sequence continues at coordinate 43,058 of CAMPET010000111.1, forward strand.
GACCTGATCGGCAACTACTTGGTGGGACTGGAGGAGAACTTCAAACGGGCAATCGACTCGGAGACAGGACGAACTGCGTACCAAATCCTGCCACTATTCTCAACAACCGTCACTCTACAGATGCAGTACTACGGGTTTGGATACGACAACAGGGAGGAGTTTGGGTTGACTAATGAGGAGGTGAACCAGATAAAGATTGCCATGGATACACTCTACGAGGACGCGTCAAAATATGTGCCAGATTTGGCAGCATGGGTTGACAATGACTCCTATGAATATGGCGGTGACATAAGTAACAATGTCATGTCCTCACGAGGATACATGGGAGTACATGGGTTCGAGCACCTGACATTGTGGACGGAGATTTACAACAAGCGATCTGCCGATATTGTTATCGAGCATTGGAGTATCGTATCGTACTCCCCTCGTATTGGCAAAACCACTGACAACATCAATCTCATGGCTGCATACGGACCAGACAAAGTTGAGCAGCCGCTCTGCCCTAAGATGGTGGATGGGGTGAGGAACAAAATACGCAGTATTGAGGGATGGTCTAGCGAGGAGATGTACTACCACAACAGAGTAGGGGGGTTCAAGATCACCTTCGAAAACGGGGACAGTTACAGCTTGGGTATACCTAGAGATCATGGTACCAAGCCAGGTAGCATCAACCTGAACGGTGCTTACATCACCAAGGCTGAGTCAAGCTACGGGTACACACCAGATGGGTATGCTATTGGCTTCATCAGGTTTACCCTCTCTGATGACAGGAGCTACACTATCGGGGATCCAAACTCCGATGCTGATGAGAAGAGAGTATATGCCCTTGATGGGCACTTCATCTGTGGCATCTACACCGATAAAGTGGACAATCAGAAGGCGTGCTCCTTCTTGGTAGCATTCCAGCAACTTGGAAAGAGCTACTAGGATGGTAGCAAATAATCGAAGACTAGATGAAGACATCTTTTTATTCAAATATTTTTCGAGAAAAATTAGGTAATGCGCTGAACGTTATTCACGATGATTTTTAAACTTTGACCTTTCATTTATTGCGGGAATTGTTGTCGACCTTGTCTAAATAACCAGTCTCAAATCCTGTCAACTAACAACACAACAGAGAACACAGCATATTTGCCGATCATTTGAATTCATCTCGCTTTAAGTATCACGTCAGAAAAATAGTACTAACATTGATTGGCACATTTTACCCCCGAAATCTTATCCCGTTATGATAAATCACGCAGTACGTCCCCATTTCGCGCCGAACATTTCATAGGCACGATTATGATCAACCATTTGTGTAATTTTGTCTACACGGTTCTAACAGCTGAAATTGGCGACTTGGGCGTGGTCGAGCCTAAAAGCACTAGACTGATGTCCCACACCATTTCATTAGGTGATTGAATACCCTGCTGCTATATCCGGAGACCCAATATGTCACCGAAAATGGACGCTGTCGAGCCTGGAGCTTCAGGGTAAGGTCAAAACCCTTATTTAAAACCAAATCCAATTCAAATTGTGCATCCACATAACTTAAAGTGGGTTTTAGAGTCAGAGTTTTTGCTGAATTTCATATGATGGATCGACGGTGCATTTCATTGAACACTCATTTAGCGATTATCGTCGGTTGCTACTCATGACACGTGTGTGTGTGTGTGTCAACCAGGTGCCCTCCACTACCTGTCTGCACGTGGTACATACTGGTCTTTCATTGGATGGACTGTAGTCACGTGACTAGTAGTAGTAAATTACGTGAAATCAGTGTAGACTCGCAGCTAGTGTTGTCAATCAATCGCGTTACCATGGAGACGCGAGTGAAAGTTGCACCACTGTTCTCCTCGCAACGACTTAAAGGAAAAGTGGATCACGACCTCAGCTAATTGCAGCTGGATGACAGAAGGGTGTTCAGTCGCTTGCTTCATACTGGAGAACCCACGCCATATAATCGCTCAGAGTAATAGCCCACTGTAATACATGCGATACAATAATGTGGTTCAGCTGTAGGGGAGAGGGCTGGGTAAATTCATGCTAGGACCGATGAGGTACCACATGAATAACAGAAGAGATTGTAGAACTAGAATGAACATTGAACATGACAAATTTTGGTTTGCAACAACGAACCAGCACCGCAGGCGTGATTATAATAATGCACCATATTGTAACGTGACGGCATGCTCGCTAAAATATTCTGCTACCGGTGACCAAAGCCTGTCGAAAACTACCAACTGTTGCTTGCAAAATATAGGAACAAGCACGAATCATTCGTATAAATTGGTTCATGAATCATAAATGATCCTACAACAGGAGCTAAATACTAAAATAATGAATCTTTTTATTGATGTCGAGGTTGAACAAATGGACAGTACCATATTTAATGACTAAATTAGGAGTTTATGAAACAGGTTGGAGCACAATATTACAACTGGCTGCAATTGCTAGCTGCGCTGGCCACACCTTAGCACACTATCGCACATGCGCCGTGACATATGAGCCACATGGTAAGTGTCACAATATACCCCCCATGTGCACTGCAGCTTCCACTTTCAATATGCCTCTTGGACTGAAACTGGAGCGATAACTCCAGTCCAAATATAGATATGTGAGGTGGAACCCTGTCCCAGACGTCACCGGATGACGTCACATGAGTTCCGTGATAACGCACAGTCCTGTAACTTGAAATAGAATACCTGATACAAGCACGTGATAGTAACGTGTGTTTCGGTGAGGATAATATCACGAGCAAAAAGTGCGACAATGACAAGATTTCAGTTGCCTAGCTGTTGAGCTTTCTAAAGCCTCGATCCTAGCTTTTTGCCTATCTGAATGTTGATTTACAGCTCAATGAGCAGAAATGCGACCGTGACTCAATTCCGTCACCAGAGACGGAAACCTGACCCATCCCGGAATATTCATGACCAGTTATAGAGCCTGACATGTTACCTGGGCCCCTTATTCCAGGAATTTTCGTCGTTGGTTAAGCCTCCTCTACAATTCTTCTCTATCTCTACAATTTGATCATGATATCTGTACCCGAATTATGCTTATAGTAAGCACAGTTTTCATAGTTAAGAATCCGGAATTTCTCTCATGCGACTCCTCCAAACACCCCAATACTCCAACTCAAAGTTCAATAGTTATAGTCGTGATGTGCGATTGCTGACACACCCCATCTATCAGTGCTGTCATGGTGCACACCGCTGTGCCGGGAGATGTAACAGAGGATACCCCACTTCTACCCAACTACCCCCCACAGAAGGGAGGGGATCAGTCATCACCATCATCATGTCACAAAGTCCTACCTCTCCTCATGGTGGCTGGGGCTGGGTTCATATTCAGTGTCCACGCGGTGCTATCCAAACTCATGCCCATACCCCCCGGACAATACGTCAGCACGGAGTCAGTGTTTAATCTGTCATTCTGTCTGATGGTCTGCTCCTACCTCGGTGTGGATGTCACTCCACCATTGACCATGAAACACAACGCACCCTGGTTCTGGGGACGGGTGCTGCTCGGCGGATTAACTTCCACCGTCAAGATACTGGTGGTGAGAAACATGAACATTGGCGATGCCACCGCTATCCTGTTCTCATCCCCCATCTGGGCGTCATTGCTGGCACGGATCATTCTCAAGGAGAAATTCACTATTGTAAACCTAGCTGGGATTATCATGGGGTTTGTGGGAATTATTCTCATTGCTAAGCCAGCAGTTCTGTTCGGTGATCACAGGTCGGAACAAGGAGATACGTCAGTGCTATGGGCTGGAATAACCCTGGTAGTGTCCGTTCTCATAGCACTATCATTTGTGTGCATCAGGGGGACACGCGGTGCAGTGCACCCTCTCAAATTTGTCCTCTACACAGCTCTTGTCGAGCTAACTTTGGGCTTCCTCATGAACTTGGCAGTGGGCCAACCCCTCGTCCTACCCCCCTGTGATTGGGTCAAACCCACGTTGTTCTTATGCGCGTGCACAGCAACTATCGCCAATATGCTCATTGTGAAGGGCATGTCCCTCGAGAATTCGGGACCGGCGACCATGATGCGCAACTGGGACACCGTATACGCGTACATTTTCCAGATAACATTCTTCAGTCACACCCCTGACTGGATGTGCCTCACGGGTGCGGCAATGATTGTGGGTACTACCGTGCTACAAGGTGTGGATAGGATGAAGGACATTTCATGTGGCATCGAGTTCTGATAATGTGAGGATACTTTATTGTAACAGTTCAATAGTTATATTTCAACGTGATTGATTATAAAGATTGACACCCCAATGCAATTTTCCAATCGATCGCAATGCTTGTTCTGCAAGCCCTTATCATACTCGTACTCCAGGATGGAATACCATCAAAATGTGGAGAATGGAGATCGCCCATAATATCAAAACTAACCAACCTGTCATGTCAGATGTCATGTAGTCGGTGATATCCACTTCCAGGCGTGCAGCCTCCCCAGAAACAGCACTCATGATGGTCAACTGACTGCCAACTGAAAGGGGAGTTGTGTTTGTGACACGCGTCAATATTCCGATGAGAGTTAGAGAAATACGATTCTTGGGGGAAATACGATTCTCGACGCAAAATTATCGATTATTTGATTTCAGACATTGAAATGTGCTAGGAAATCAAAATCGAGTTGATTTGCAGCAAATATTCTCATGTTGCAGAGCTTAAACTGAAATTCAATTACGTTTCAGACATCAGAGAGCATAATTAGGTACTAGATCACTCATGCAATGTCAGAATAATGATGTCATTTGATATTCTTGTTTAGAATAAACGTCTTTTGAGAATCATGCAAAAAGCACGCCTTTCACTGCAGGGTATACAATTGAAAGAATGGTCCTGGCATGCACAGTTATCAGTCACTCCTGTCTATAATCTCGAGAACTGCATCCCTGAGTCTAACAACATCCTCGTGAGTGTTGAAAATGGCCATACTCAGTCTACAAAAATGCCCCATGCCCTCCATCTCCACCACTCTTATATCAATCCCAAACTCCTCTCTCAGCGCCTCCTTTAGGTTGAGACCAGTGTTGCCCTGTGTCTGCCCAGGGAACATACGCGATACGAGCGCAGGCACGGTTGATGGAAGTGGTATCATGGCCATGCTGGGACCGAGGGAGTCTGGATCGGGGGAATAAATGTCACCTGTTCCCCATCCTGCCGTGAGAGTCTCTACCGCCTGGAGCAGGTTCCGTCTACAAAACTGTCTAGCTGTTTCATCTCTCTCACTGCGCCACTCCTTCTGAAACTAAAGAGATGGGTTCGATCAGTTACAGCCAAGTCACAAGTGTCAGCTACCATAGTCGGAACTGACATGGGTACTGGAATCATAACTACATCAGGGTCAGTACTATAATATGGTGGTTCACCTGGGCAGCCCGTTTGGCAGCAATGTAAGGACTGTAGTCCAGGATCCCGGTATAGAACCCGTACACCTGCTCAGTAATACCACCCTCCCAACTAGTGATCACGTGGTTCACCATATTCTCCCCGACATACAGGATGGCAGCACCCATGGGGGCGAAATTCCACTTGTACAGGTTTATCACAGCAAAGTCGGGGTCTCCTAACTCCGACTTGAAGCTCATTCCCTCCTCCATGAACACCTGAGCAGCGTCTAAGAACACTTTTATCCCGGGGATCTTGTCCTTGAGTCGAGATATCATGTCTGGAACGGGGAGGAGAATGGAGGGGATACACGGGATGTATTCCAGACAACAGAATGTCACGGTCTCTCCCACTTCCTGGGTGATGACAGCTATTTCATCGACAACAGAGACAAGCTCACGCTCGAATCTGTTCAGAATTTCTGCCCTGCTTTGAGGGACGGACCTAGCTCCGCCATTGTCGGTCAGCAGCTTCAACTCCAACACTCTCACATCCAAGAGATGTTCCATGAATACTCTCCTCATTGGGCCAAACACACAATCTGTCAATATCAGGATCGGTCGCTTCCTACTGAAATAGAGACTCTTGTGCCAGTGATGTGCCACAATGGCACCAGCCGTGGTGGCATTTTGTACAAAACTCCATTTCTTCTCCCACGATAGATGCTTATGTGTCTCCTCCCTGCTTTCTTGGAAAATTGACACCACTTCCCTGAGTGATTCTTGTACCTCTGGACCGAGACGAAACGTGAAGTGGTACCGATGAGGGCCGGAATCCTGGATATAGTGGTCTCGGAACTTGTTTTGAGTTTCAAGGACGCACCAGGCAGGCCCACCTAAACTCCCCGTGTTCAACCGTGTCACTCCGTCGTCAAAGTGAGGGAAATGCACCGATTTGATTGTCGCACGGGGTGGTCTGTTTTGGTAGGATCGTCTGGGCGAGCTTTGGACATCTGCATCAAGCACGTCTCCGTCCAGCTCAACAAGCGCGTCGTTGTAGGACATGGTACAGAGTGACAACTGGAGAAAACTTGATATGAAACTGGGACTGCAAATAGAAGCAACGGCAATGGTGCAATAATCGAAAACTGAGGGTCATGACTCATGATCTTATGAAATTGAAATTTAGACTTATGAAATTGAGACGAGTCTACGTTTCAAGGATGCATTATATATTATTTCATGGATGTGTTATCATACATAGCATGTAAGATAAGGTTATACCTTGGTAATACCTAGCGTCAGATGAAATCTAATTTGCGGCCTAACTTGATGTGCGGAGCAAAGGGAATGAAGATACGAATATCAATTGTCTTAAAAAAGCAGCAATCAGACTCAAAAATTCGATAATTAGATGTCTGATGCAATGATAATTTTTTTGAACCAACTATTAAATAAGTTTCCCGTGACAGCAGAATTTTATCACACTGTAGAGCTCTCATTGGAGCACAGTGAACCCGAGCGATACAGATGGGACCCCTCGTGTTAACGGAGTGACCTGGCACACAGCATTCTTCTTAGGCCGAAAAGCGTGTTTAAAAGTCACGTGGTATCAAGTTCCGTCTCGGAGTTGACTACAACTGTAATTCTATGAGTGAATGTGCCGTAAAATTAGCTCATAATAGTACTCGTACTATAGAAACTCGTGCCTTCGTTTCTAGTACTCGTGTCATAACTGCAGTCTGCACAAAAGCGAAACATATTGCATAAGTACACTCATTTGAGAAAAAGGCCATTCCAGGTGGCTGTTATTACATTATCATCCGGGGACCAAGACGGATTTAGGGATAATCAAATTATTGCGTTACCAACGTAAGTAAAGGTAAGACGTAAGTAAATCACATTGCCTAGAAAGTCGATTGTTATCTTAATCTGAATCACAGATTCATTGAACTCACTTGATATCAAATTTGGTCTCCGAGTCCCCGAGCGAAGACCGCGCAGCCATACCACAGAGAGGGAGAGAGAAGTTTCCTGCCATGTGCCTAGGAGAAAAGCAAATGTTAGAGACATCAAGATTTGCATCGTGGCTGCGCGCGTCGCGTGATCGAGCGCGCGCGATCAATAATTCCAGTAGCGCGCATAGCATTTAGCAAATATACAACCGCCGCTTACGTGAAATAGAACTAATGTTTGATTGTGACATGTGGCAAAACTGAACACCAAAACTCGCAAAAACTAAATCATACTGATCGAAAATGATTACAAATGCAATACCTTGGTCATCAAATAATGTAAAATGAAACGTCTAAAAGTTAACAAGTTGAAATGGAAAGCGGAAATCACTCGCTCATGAACTGGCGCATTATTCCGTTGACATTTTCCCCCTCATGATCTTCGAACACAAAATCCTCGTCAAATGTCGGGAGTGCCAACTGTCTCCAATGATAGTGCCACGGTAATTTCCTGAAATGCTCGACTCCGTTCCGCAAGATATGGAAATGTCTGTTCTCCTTCTTGCCAAAATTCCGGAACATGGTTAGGAACTGCTTTGTTAACTGCTCACTATCGTCAAAGACACACCCATTCTTTCCGTGATGCACAAGTTCGCTCAAACACGCGAAATTTCTCGCGCATACTGGAATACCAGCAGCAAACATATCCACTACTTTCATCGGCAGATCAAGGCCCGACGAGCTGAAGTGAAGTGAAACACCGAGATCGGACGCTGCCAATAGTTTGGGATAGTCCTCTGGTTCCAGCCAGCACGTTACAATACTGACATGCTCCATTTCCAGCTCTGTTATCCTCGCCTCGTAATGAGATTTCAGTGGGCCAGTTCCCGTGATAGCACACACGAGATCAGGATGCTCCTGAGTCCAGGCGCTGTCATATGACACCAGCGCCGATAGGAGAATAGAGAAATCCTCATCGGGTGTCCAGCTGGTGGAGCTCACTATGAGAGCAGGTCTGTTGTCCATCTTCTCAATCTGTCCCTTGTCCCCGCCAACACGAGTAAATGCCCCGAATTCCGGGTATTGGGTCTGCAGACGGGTAAACAGTTCGTGTTTCTCTCGCGGTGTGAGAGTTGTGAGGAGGGATGGGCGATCGTGGAGAGCAAACGCTTTGATTCCCCAGTGATCATGCAAGTCAGATGACATTGCGTTTGTAACACAGAAATTGTCGTCTGACAGCCTGAGGGAAAAACGTTTATAAAGCGTAAAGCAATGTCAGAGAGAATGTTGCCAATTTGCCGTAGTAAAGCACGTGTAAAGTTCGTAAGTGTGTGGCGCAAAGATGTCATGGCATACCTTCCGAAAAGTCTTTCAAAAACTCTAGCCACTTTGACGATAGGGCTGTTTTCCCGCGAATTGAGACCCAGGATAGTGTATCCATAGTTATGCCAGTCAATAACCATCTTAGCATCGTACAATCTAGACACCACCCACACTACACCCATAACGGGAATAGTTGGCGGGTTCTGCATGAGAATAGACCCGCACCCCCAGAAACACCGCCCGCAAGTCAGCACCAACACAAGGGTTTGGACGAGGGGTTTTATCACGAGGTTAATAGCCCGGGGTAGAGGTATTCGCCAGGGCGCAAGGAGGTGTAGATTGATGTTCTCATTGGACACGAGGTCGGGGTGGGGGGTTCTGCCCCTTTCCGCTATATACTCCACGGTGAAGCCCTCCCGGGCCAGGGAGAGACAGTGGTGTCCCATACGGGGGCTACGCCCCACATCACCCAACACTATGACACCCACTCGCTTCTTGTTCTTGCTGTTCCGTGAGTGGATTATCAGGAAAACGAGGGGCAGGGAAAGGAACAGGAACACCGTCTCCAACAATCCCAGTGACATGAGATAGCGTTCCTATCATGAAAAGGGAGGGGATTTATTGCATGAGGGGTCATGTAATTCAGGTGAAAATTTAATGATAATATTATGCGAATTGCGAGCTATAACATTGATTATTGTTGATTATCCCCAGGGAAAAAGAAAAGCAAACGGTTTATAGAAACATTTTTACCAGAGGACAATATCACTTGAAAAGCGTTACAAAGTCGCTAAAACCAAAAGAATGTCAAGTATACAAAGGGGTTTTACACCAATGATAAAATTAACAAAAAGAAAAACACAACTGAGTAACAATATTTCTAACAATAGAATAATTAATAACATCATAATTTTATCAATTGATTGCTACCTAGGTTCATTTAACTTGAAAACAATGAAATAACTCAATAATAAACTACAGATTAACTTCAAATTTAGTTGAAAATTATAAATATGGATTAATCACAAATAACTAAATATAACGTGAATTGAAAATGGAAGCTACGTACAATCAATGATCACAGTTTACACAATAAATTACCATGGTTTTCGAGAGAAAATAACTCGTAACAAGTAGCCAATAAGACAATAAGAGACAATCAAGATACAATAATAGACTGGTGTTCAAGTGTTGCAGCTTGCTGCCTCATTCTTCCTCAAACCAGTCATAGTAATGTAGTAGTATCACCGAGCAAATGCTGACATTAGCAAATCGCACACCTGCAATAGGAAATAATATAGAACAATAGCCTCGTAGTAATTATTCTCTTATGGCATAACCACGACTCATTAACAGAGATCATGGTATCGGAGTGGGCTAAAATTAGATACATGAGCGGGCTTGTTCGTTACAAGCTCATCCCTCACGATTCACAATATTTTTCCGTCCTTCGGGTGATAATAAGTAGGTAGGTTCCTAATTATTATTACTGATTAAAAGTTAATTCCAGGTAATTATTATAGGCAATCGACTACCTTCTCGTAGTCTTCTCTCCTCTCGTAGATAAACGACTGAATATCCCAGAGAGTTTCGATCAGGTTCTTGTTGTCCTTTTCATCCATAGCCATGTTGTACTTGAGTCGAGGCTGGAAACGGAAGTAGAAACACCCGATACTCTCACACCACGCCTTGCACCCCATCACAATCGCCCCGTCAGTAGCAGCACACTGAGACGCGGGTTGAAGGATTACCATTCAGTGTTCGGTTTTCAAAATGATATTGTGAACTGATATGTGTCTTCATACAGTAACAAAGTTTCGTCTTCACGGTGCCTACAGTAACAAGGGGGGAACCTCAGGAGTACAGTAGCGAATAGCAATTGCTAGTAAAATGGTGAATGAAAGTTTCACTTCTCACACATTTTAACAAAAAGTATAATTCATCACCCTCCCTCCTCTCCACAGGAGATACCTGTTCCACGAGTGTCTCCGCGAATTCCTTGATTCCGAGGAGGAATCTACCAGCACCCAGAGCGCCGTCCACTTTACTGACATTGTAATCTCGTACACTGACTTCCGGGGGCAGGCCCGTACCGAATGATAGCACGATATACGGCTTTGTCGGTTCTTGCTTGAAATCTGTCGATACATCACCTGGAATTGAGGGGATGACTATCGATTTGTTGAATTATTTCTGGATAATACTTCATTGTTATGTCCGTCATAACATCTTATCGACAACAAATGACCCTTCCCCGAATCTACTGCTGCTCTGCCCCACCCCCCCTCAGAACAGCAGAGACCCCCTCTACTCACACTCCGGTCTGACCGGTCTACTCTCGATGAAGCCGCTACTCCCTCCCTCCTCCTGGTCAGAGTTTGTGAAATCCTCACCCACCACGGCTCTCATCATGCCCTCAGTAAACGACACGGGTGATGCACTCTGTACAACGTGTTATTAGGGAATAGGAAGATGGTGCATGGTCATAGTTAGGAGGATAAGTTTATTGCTTAATCACACATTGTGATGGTCTAAAATAAACAATATCTCTAATCTTGAAATATGCTCGATTAAGACAATGCTGGAGATGATGAAACACTGATCCCCCACCTCAGCATAGCCGAGCCTGCCCGGGTCTCTGTTACACTCATGCATCTCTGTGAGCATGGCAATCGTGGGGTTGTTAGCCATGATACCCCCGTCAATAAACCTCTTGTGGGGGGTGAAGAATGTGGGGGCAGCACTGCTCGATCTCGTGGCTTCCCACACTTTCTGAAGGTGGGGAGGTGGGCAGTTGTTCTCCGATCTGAAGCCGAAGTTCTTGAAGAGATGGAGCTTGCAGGGTCTGCAGTCGGCTATGGTGGCGGGTATAATGACACGGGGGAATTGCCGAGATGACATCATTTGAGTCTCGCTGAAACTCTCCTTCATGGATTGTTCCAAAACATCCGTGTTGTAGGGTCGATGACCTGTCATGGGGAGGAGTGGTAAGTCATGGGGAGGAGTGGTAAGTCATGGAGAGGAGTGGTAAGTCATGGGGAGGAGTTGTAAGTCATGGGAAGGAGTGGTAAGTCATGGGAAGGAGTGGTAAGTCATGGGGATTGGGTGATGTGTTATTCCATGTAAAGAGTGATAAATAGTTAACAGTAAAATAACAGTTCTCAGACCTCAGTACCTACCTCTGAAAACGTCGTCCTTGAATCCAAAGTAGAGTTTCTGTAAGTCTCGGATAGTTTTGCCGGTGTTGACGAGACCTACTGCTATCATGGACCCCGTACTGGTTCCCCCGATCCAATCAAACAACTGTTTCACACCCACTTTGGTCCTCCTCTCTATTTCGAGTATCATCTGAACTAGGAGCAGGCCCCGGATTCCACCCCCGTCCAGGGCAAGAACTGCTGCGTGGTTGTGATCCCAGCCGGGCCGACATCGAGCCATCTTGTGACTCAGTGACGCCTCCAAATCTGAGGTTAGCACATGACTCTATAATAAGTATATCACGAGTGACAAGGTGATAATGTGTAGCGCTAGAGGGTGGTTCACATTACATTTCTATAATAGTTCTACAATAGTTGTCACTATTGAAGATAATCTCCAATGTAGATGATCTTCAATAGATTCAGTACAGATTCTACATAATTATAGTAAAAACACGGGAGTGATCGAGTGTTCACCTTGCTCGTGGATAGGCGGGTATTCCTTGACATTGAGAAACTTTGCATCAACCGCACCCACACCAGAGAGGAGTTTCATAGTGTTCCTCAAACTCTCACTCTTAGCTATATCATAGACCGTCTCTCCCTTCCTGTTCTTGCGGTTCAGATTAGCTCCGAGAACCACAAGGGCTTTGAGGAGCAACTCTCGCGTGCTCTGCGAAGAGACACTGAGATCACGATGGGGAAAACCCTACAATAATATGTAGAGCTTTCTTTTTTAGATATTGTCTCGTCGTAGGATAACAATATAACGAATTTTGGAGACAATTCGCAGCTCGAGCGAGAGACAACCATATTGTAGATTTGTAGAAGCCGGCAATATTGAGTAAGCGGTAATAACTCCTCAACTGAACCAGTAGAGTTGATGTGGATCGTTGAACTCACGCCAGGTTTAGCTGGGAGCGCAGCTAGACATTGGAGTGGTGTTAGTCCCTGACTGTTCTCCACATCAACCGATACCCCATTGAGGATAAGTGCCATAGCCTGATCTAGTGCGTTATCCATATCTTCTCCCAGCACCACCTTGTGTAGTGCTGTCTCACCTGAAACACGTGGTGTCAGCCTGATTACACCGAGGTGTCAAAGTGGTGTCAGCACGGTGGTCCTTACAGACAAATCCTGTCTTCAGAAGGGTCACCGAGTTCTAACAATAACATGAAGGATCTCAAAATCATAACCCCACTCAAGCACAGGTAATTAAGCTTGATGATTAGAATCAAGCAGGAAAATGTAAGGTGCAAACTCGACTGTACCTACCTTCGTGATTTAGCAGTGTAGAGTCTATCTTATGATGGACGAGACATTGTATGATCTGATAAAATAGGGTTTGTATGTTAGCTGGGATATGGCTACAATCTACACAGAATGTACCTTCACATGTTCATATTCCAATAATACAGTATTCTAATTAATTATTCTTACAGTATTCTAATTATTCTTTTAATACTCTTATAGTGATCTCAGTCTAGTATAATAGAAATTGTACAGCAGTGTAGGTACTGTTCAAAGATCATCCATTGTAGGTATCGAAGTAACATGACAATATAATACTTCAACAGTACGTCCAGTGTCCACTGTCCATATTCTGAGGGCAAAGTTTACANACAGCTATGGAATTTCCTGTACCCCGACTGCAGTTTAGGAAACAGCCTATTGACGCTCAAGTATTCAGTAAGTTGCAAATGAACACACTTTTCAATGATTTTGGAAAGGAAGGACAAGTTACTCACTGGACGATAATTAGACAGATTGTCAGAGTCAAGATTATACTTTTTAAGAACAGGTTTGACAACTGCATTTTTCAATTGGCTAGGGAATTCACCAGTCTGGAGAGATAGATTTACTATGAGTGTAACTAGGGGCAACAGCTGTGACAAACATTCTTTGAAGATACAGGATGGTAATGGGTCAAGAGAACATGTCTTTGTCCCCATTGACTTGATGACTTCTTCCACTTCTGATTGAACAAGGAGTTTGAAATAAGATGCATGAATTTCATGAGTAGAAGTATCCAGTTCTTCTGATTCATTAGGACCTGTGCTACCACTCATCTCGATTTCCGANTAATATCCTTGAAGCAGTTCTCCAGATCAGAAATAACACGACAGATGTCAGTCTTAGGATCAAACTCAAAGTAAATTTGAGTATCGTCCGCATATAGATGTATACTGAATCCATATTTTTCAGCAAGACACTGTAATCCTTCAGTGTATAGAATGAAGAGTAGGGGGCCCAGTATAGAGCCTTGGGGAACCCCTATTTCCAAGTCAGCTCTTCTTGACTCATGATCATTAATACCAACATGAAAGGATCTATCTGAGAGATAAGATTCAATCCATTGGAGAACAAAGCCATCTATGTGGTACTTGCGTCTTAGTCTTTTGAGCAGCATTTGATGATTAATTGTATCGAAAGCAGCAGATAGATCTATGAGCATTAAACAGGAATGTGATTGTTTATCCATTGCATAGAGAAGGTCATTATGAATCTTCACTATGGCAGTCTCACAGCTATGGAATTTCCTGTACCCCGACTGCAGTTTAGGAAACAGCCTATTGACGCTCAAGTATTCAGTAAGTTGCAAATGAACACACTTTTCAATGATTTTGGAAAGGAAGGACAAGTTACTCACTGGACGATAATTAGACAGATTGTCAGAGTCAAGATTATACTTTTTAAGAACAGGTTTGACAACTGCATTTTTCAATTGGCTAGGGAATTCACCAGTCTGGAGAGATAGATTTACTATGAGTGTAACTAGGGGCAACAGCTGTGACAAACATTCTTTGAAGATACAGGATGGTAATGGGTCAAGAGAACATGTCTTTGTCCCCATTGACTTGATGACTTCTTCCACTTCTGATTGAACAAGGAGTTTGAAATAAGATGCATGAATTTCATGAGTAGAAGTATCCAGTTCTTCTGATTCATTAGGACCTGTGCTACCACTCATCTCGATTTCCGAGTAGATCTTTTTTATCTTGCTGTGGAAAAAGTCTTTGAAACTATCTGCCAGCTTTTCATCAGAGATTCCTTGAGGAAGCTTGGTCTTACCATGTTCCTTATCAAAAAGTGAATTAACAATCTTGTAAGTTGCTTTTGAGTTCCCTTCTGAGAGTGTCAACTTGTTGTCATAGTATTTATTTCTGTGCAGGTCAAAGGTAAGAGCAGCATCCACTTGCTTTTCTTTGAAAGTCTCAAGCAACTCTTTATCAGATCTGTCTTTTTTATACTTCCTTTCAGCTCTTCTTTTTT